>CAIGRS010184619.1:0-20567 GCA_903798395.1 Fraxinus floribunda | reverse complement strand
ATTATGTACATGGAGAATTATTCATTTGATTATATGCTACATTTTTGGAGTGTCAACAATTACATATTGAATTATTATCGGTATTTCTGATCGAATTATCGATATATTTATTTCCACAAGAATATTCAACGATTACCTATGTAATCTCTGTCAATGGTAATTGTTCTTGCTACATGTACATTAAGAATTACATAATGGATTACATAATGCTACATGTCACTTTATCATTTGTCAATTTAAAACACAGTAAACTTTTTCATCCAATCATTTTCTCTCACGTCATATTATGTAACCCTTTATGTACAGTTTTTAAGTACAAGTAGCAAAATCCATGATTATTTTCTTCATTCAAAGTTTTTTGTTTTAGTAATAATCTTCAAAGGTTCGTTCAAACTTTTTATCTAAGTCCCCCAAACTACTTTAATCGTCTCAAAGCGAGGTGCACAATGTTGAACGGAACATTTGATAGAAAGTGTCGATTCCAAGCCATATTTTATTTTTAAATATAAAAGTGATGGAGTTCTTCAGTCTAATTATTCTCGGGGTACACTAACAGAACATTGCATGCTTTTAATTGCAGCCATTCAACAATAACCACCACTTGCCAACAGGATTAATTGACGGGACCGAACATCGATGAACTCAATTAAAGAATCAAAATTTTGACAATTATAATATTTTACTTAAAAAGATTATCATCGCTTTCGATATGTTAAGGGAGTGAACGACATTGAAGACAATTAATAAGTTATAATTTTTTATTTTTGTCGAGTCAATACTACTGAACCAGTACCCACGAAAACAAGCGATCCAAAACAATTTATTTTTAAAAAAAATTAAAACTTTAGATGAAGGGATTTAATATTATAATGAAAGTAAATAAAAATTCTAGGTTATGTCTCATTTTCACCTAATCATGAAACTCGCTCGTTAAAGCCATGTTTGTTTCGGATTAAAATCAGATTTTAATTTAAGTTAAAGTCAAACAATCATTATTAACTGTATTCTTCATGGGCCCCACAACTTTTCAACCACACATTTCAAAAATTTCTATCACAGTCTACTAAAAGTCTAATTTTAATCCTCATCAAATACCCACTTAATAGAAAATTGAATTTGGCATGTATTGTAGAGCCCATTTCTAAATATAAATTCAAATAAATAGTAATTTTTTTTTCCGTCTTCAATAATTTAATTCTTTAATATGGGAAAATGCTAAATATGTGTACCTAAGACAAATCTACTCCTATTCCATTGTCATTGGCACTAACATAGTATAGAATTTGTCACAAAAGGATTAATATGCACTTTCGGTGCACTAATCTAATGGCATATTTCATTTAATAATTGAATTTGAATTGGCTCAAGATGTGAGACTAGAATCAAATGTTCTTTTGCTAGTGGAATAATCAACTGTCAATAAACAATTATGATTAATTGATACCCTTTCGTTATTTTCATACGGTTAAAATAATATAAATTTCAATAAAATCCACCAAGACTCTAATCCCCTGTTTGGTTTGGATTAAAAATCTTAAGTCAAAGTTAACAATTAATTTTAACCATATATTTCGTGTGATCCACTAATTTTCAACCACACATTTCATCAACTTTTATTAAAATTTACTAAAATTTTTATTTTAATTTCTACCAAACTGGACTTAAATAATAAATAGCATGAACAAAAGAAGAAGTTCCTGTACAACCATCCTTAAAATTCAGTCTAAAAATCATCATTATAAGGTCATGTTTGGCCCCATTAAATTTTAATTCATTTTTTCTCTCTGGTTATCAACCAAATATTGTTTCAATAAAATAATATTATACATAAATCAAAAAATTATCCTTACTTTTTCACCATGCATTCTTCAAAACTACTTCCAAAAGCAATTTTTTTTTATTTAAAATAATGGAGCTCGAACAAGGGCTTCATCTCGGACTGAACTTGCTCGTTTGATTGGAAAAAAAAAATGAGAACTAGATCTAATAGAAGATTCTTAACAATTAACCTATGCACTTCTAACATCTTCTATTGAGAACGTTAAGCGCACAACTTTCTTAAAAATCGGGACATCTTGTACTTGATTGCTTCCATTAATATCAAAGTCGGTACAACATCATGAATATGGATACAACTAACCGCCCATAATGTTGCAAATAATAACATATCTATAAGATGGTAGGTCCTTGTGGCAGACAACTTGATTCTATCAAATTTGCAGCCAATATCACACAACTACCAAATTTGTAATTCAAGCAAAAGTGGATAAAGGGAGCATCACCTACCATTGATTCATTTTGAAGCAAATTCTAATTTTTTTTTCATTCTTTTAATTCAATTAAAAAAAAAAAAGTTTCAAGAAAACCCCTTTTTGATTCTCACAAGAAAACGACGCCGTGCATATAACAATGACATCGATTTGGTTCTAATAATCTAGAATGAAGAGAAAGCTACACATCAGTGACTAAAATGAGACTTTTTTCACATTTTGGAATACCATCTGGTCACAAATGAAATGCTAGGGATCCAACAGCATTGCCTTTGCCCTCGTCGACATTTGCATAATTTCATGGAATTTCCCTTTCTTGACCGAACAACAAGAATTTCAGCTTTTATCTACATGGACTCGAAAACTGTACTTTAGAATGTGCATGTCCTTGCTTGTAATTGAGTTCAAGAAAATGGGTGTCTGAATCTATAGTTGAAGAAAATAGAGCATCAAGAAGGTTGCTGCAGAAGCAACTGGAGTAAAGTGCAAGCCAGAATTCGAAATGGTGTTCGATGAACCACCTATGACAAAATTTGGAAGCCACGTGGGCAGGTTATCTTGTGAACCCGAACCATCTACTGTTCCTGTAGCCAATGGTGGCTCGTCTGGTGTCCCTGGGGTGGCTGGTGATGAAGAATCCCTTGAAGATTTCTGACTGCAAGAAAAAAGAACAATTGGTTTTTATCAAAAGGATAGAAAATTGAGAGTATAATGGCAAGATACACAAAACATTCTATTGAGAGAACATATTGCGACAGTTCATATTATTTGGAATCTGCTTCTAGTTAAAACTATATGACATCTGCAGCAAAGAACTTCTTGAAATGGATTGCCGGAGACTTTTACTGATTTTATATTTTGAGTAGAAAAAGAATTTCTTAATTGAATCGTGAGAAGAATTTTCAATTCAAAGACATGTCTACCCCGATACCATGCTAAACTACCTCTTCTGAAAGGTAAAATGGATAAAGAGGATATGTCTTCAACAGCGAGATTGTAAAAACAATATGAATTTGCACAAAAAGCAAACCAGATACTTTTCTGGGAAGGAAAAAGGCAAAAAAAGAAATCACCTAATGTAAAAGAAAGCAAGTCACTAAAAAGATTCTTCACAATTTCCATCATTGATACTTTTATTCTCAATTGATTAATCATAAAGACAAATATCCAAAAGGATGACAACTATGAAAGGCATCGTGTGGAAATTCTTGCTCTTGTAACTTTCACTAGAACTATAAATTTCTATTAAATCACCGCCTCATTGAAAAGTATAACTATTTCTCACACGAAAAACTTGTTCACTTGTATTTGTATCTTCAATGTATGCATGTCAAATTCATTCTTCTTTCATTGTTCAAATATCAAGAAATGATCTTTTGCCTACAGTGGACAGGAGTTATAATGTCCACCGAGTCAAAAAAAACACGGTTTGACTGCTGATGTGACGTCATTAGTGGTGGGCAATTGTTATCCTACCCATAGAGATTAAATTAAAGACGGACGACTTGAGTACTAAAAAATACACATGTTCATAAGAGTGACTTGATTTCATAAGGACTTGAGTACTTATTTCAAAAGACACGTTCATAAGAATGACTTGATTTCATAAGAACGGACCTAGCCTATTGTAGTTCTTGGTTTGAATCTTTCATTGGATCTAACAATAAATTGGACGAAGTGATGTTCGATTCTGAATTTACTTGGAACAATGTGTGAAAAGAACCCGAAAAAGATTGAAAATAAGAATTAAGTGTATCATACACAGAAGGATATTATGTAGAAACGAATCAAATTTGAATCAGGTCTTACCTTGTGGTTGAAGAGCAGAATGTAATCGTATAATCTGCTCCGCTACATGTAAATGTACTTGTAGCATCATCGTATGCATAGCTATACGATTTTGGGCAAGCAGTTTTGAAAATCTCGGAATAAACGGACGGCCTACAGGCCGCAGGAGTACCATATGCGCCGCTGCAACAATATTCCGGATTCCCAAACGCTTCACACGCGCTCTTGCATGCTTTTCCATCTCCTGTCCGCAGCTCATTCGGACACATGCGATTCAAGTCGGTCACGCAACCCGTGGAAGAACAGGAACCTGACCCGCCACTGGCCTCGACAATCATTGGCAAATTGTAGCCATCCACAAGGCTAACATCGTAGAAGTCCTGAAGACCAGAATTGGAACCCGACCCGACTGTGAATTCCGCTAGGGTTGCTGGTGGGTTTGCTCCGGCTCCATTGCACTCCACCTGGTTGGACCCGCAATCACCGGTGGCGCAACTTCCTTGCCCGGTTATTCCGTCGAAAAAACAGCCGGTTCTGCCCCAAAACCTCCCCGACCAGCCCGGCGGAGCTTGAAATGACCGCGTGCCGCCTGGCGGAAGTTCAAATCCAGTGCTATCCAACCTGGAACTGCCCGCATTGGCTAGTATTCCAGGCCATATTACGTAATCACACCGATTTATCATGGTAAATGTAGCCCCAAAACTACCTGGAAAATAGAAATTGAAGCCGCCATTCATGATAAATGAGAATATACACACAAATCAATTGATTAAACACCTTGGTAGTTCAATCTTAGCCCTTGTTTGAGCCCATTATTTCAAAATTCACTTATTTTTAACTACACTTTGTCACGTAAAATAATTTTACACGCAAATTAAAAAAATTTCCTTATTTTTCAATTATACATTCTCCAACTTTTTACTATTCCAAAATGCTTTTTCTTGATAAAATGGAGCCAAACAGGAGCTTAATACGGTTTAGATTCTACGCATGCAACAAGAAAAATGGGAATTACAAGATTTGAATATACCTCCTGTCATCGCTACAAAAATGAAGATAAGAATATGAAGAGAAAATTCTGATGACATTTGGAAAAAAAATTTGAATCCAGAGGTTTAAGTACACGATCACTGCACAAATCTTCTTGTTTAAACTTCAATTAGAATCTTTCAGTGCTGCTGCAATGGAGAGAGGAGGAAATGGAGGGATAACTCAAGGGTTTTTTGGAATGATAACTGGCTAATAGACAAGAACAATGGGATCTGAGTTGGGTTCTACTACCCATAAAACTATCAAAATTAAGCAGAATTATTTTATAGAGAGAGAGGAAGAGCGAATGAGAGAGATAACTGTGTTAAGCCAGCTTGATTAGAACCCTTTATCTTATATACACTCATGTAGAGAGAGATTCGAATTTTCCCGTGTAATTATTATTCACATTTCCGTTGTAGATCACCATTATAGTTTTACAAATTTACTAAGGTAAGTTTGATTGCAAAGGTGAAAAATAAGTGGAAAGAAAAAGAATTTCAAGAAATTGAATTGTTTGGGAATTGTAATTAATTGTATTTGATTGGTATAGTTTTTCACCTGAAAAATGTTGAAAGTTCGGTGTCCGTTTGACTTTGTTTTTTATGAAAATTGCACACGAAAGTGATAATTTTTTTTTACCATTGGGTCTAAAATTTGTTTCAATTGTCAAAAAAAAAAAATTAAAAATTTACCATACCAAATATCATTCATTTGACTTTGTTTTGCATGAAAATTGTCCATTAAAGAAAAAAAATTTACCATTGTTGATAGAATTTTTTCAATTGCCCAAAAAAAGGAAAATCCAAACCAAACAAAACAACAAGAAATCTTTTTCCTCCAAAACCTGTAAAATGTAGAAATGTGGGGAAAATTTTTGCTGTCAAACGGTGCAAAACTTGAAAAATGAAAATTGTTTACCAGCAAATAGGGCATAAATGTCAAAAAGTGATTGTGCTATATATACATCACAATTTACAAATTTATTTAACAACAAAAGATGATGTGACCAAATTTAATTTGGTCAAAATCTCATTAATCAAATAAATGGTACATGTACATCACAACAAATTTGTTTAAAAAATAACAGTAGAGTGACAAAATTTAATTGGGTCAAAATCTCATCAATCAAATAAAAAAAAAAACCTCCTTATTTTCTTTTTGACATCTTNCCAATTGATTCTGGGAGTGAATTCTTGCTTCATTCTTGTGATGGAGACTGACACGGACATGGTAATGCTTTTGCTCATCGATCAACTTGGAGTTCAACATGATAATGACTTCGTTGGGTGGAAAAACCATAATTCAACCATGAAGCTTGTTGGCATGATTCATGTATCAGTCCTGCAAATTAAGCAATAAATAATGATTTTTGATGCAAAATTAACAAGCTAAAATATGTATACACTCAACTTTAAGATTGTAAAGTCTTTTGATAAGATATATGGATTTTAAAAAAAAAAATAAAATAAAATAAAAAATAAAAAATATATATATATATATCCTAGCAAAAAAGTGGTAGAAAAATGAATAATAATTGTGGATGTAGATAATATGCTATTGAAATGAATAATTAATTTTGACCTAACTTTTTGACAATTTTTAAGCTTCTCTAAACAAAAAGTCGCTTTTGTTGGCTTTAGATGTACGTCTATAATTAAATAACTCTTTTTAAAATATAATTTTTATTGTGATTTGAGTGAATAATAATTATTGATTTGAAAGAAACGGAATTCTATTGTTGTACGTAAGGAAAATACTCATATATAGAATTTTGATTGGACTAACTTAAAGAAGGGTCCATGCATCAAAAATCAAAAGCAAATGGCAAGTTTTTCAAAATATAAATTGAATTGACCCATTAAATCGAATATCTTGGATACGACGTGTATTTTTTAAAGGATAATTGTATTGGAGGTATCAAGCCTTTCAAAATGTGTAAATTATACCCAGATCTATAAATCATAGAAAAGGAGCTCCCAAACCCTTCAAGATTGAGCGTTAGAAGGATCTCTAGACGGTTTCGATCCAGAATTCTTTTAGTTGACCCAAAATCAGCGTTCGTTCACACAGTGTTATCAATTTTAAAAGGTTTAAATAATCTTTAATTTTTTCATTAATTAAAAATAAAAATTTACACCGAATGTCCTAAATCTTTCAAAAATGTGCAATGGAAATTTCAAACCTTTAATAAATGTGCGCAAAAAGGACCTCTAAGGTTTCCATCCAAATATCAATCAAATGACCAGAATTATTCATCTTTCCCGAGTCACTCATCCACCAGCCCCAATGCTTAAATACAGGTTAAAAATCCAAATCGTCATTGAATTTTGCACAATATTTTTTTTATTGACCATTAAACTTTAAAAGTTTTTTGAATGATTATAAAACTTATCAAATTGTTATCTTATTGGCCAATGAAAGTTTAAGGTTTGGAACTTATCAAACTTTAAAATTCGGCGCACATTTATTAAAGGTTTGAAACTTTCGCTGAACAAATTTGAAAAGTTTCGGACCTCTGATGAAAATATCCTTTTTTTTAATTAAATAAAGGTTAAAAATCATATTTGCCCTTTTTTCAAATTGATCAAATTACGGCCAAATGCTGATTTTTGGAACTTTCGCTACTACGCTTTAAATGTTTGAGCGTAACTTGCCCTTTTTTTAAAAGTTCGAGACCTCCACTGCAATTATCCCTTTTTAAATTTGATGAACGGTTCCGTTTTATTTCAACAATTTTTAACTATCAAAATCTACACAGACGGTGTCCAAACAATTCGATTCAGTTCAAAATCAAAACGTTGACACAAATTAATGCAGATCCAAATCAACGATTTCAAGACCACGATTGCAGTTAAATTTCAAAGGTTAGCCGATCACCTGCTGACCATAGTCAATCTCTTCCCACTTTAGAAAACTTTAAATGAGCTCTGTTGTCTCGGAGTTGCAATATCAGTTTCAACAAAGTAATTTAATGATTAGGAACTCCAAGGCACCTAAAAATTCCACATTCGAATGAATAATGCCAAAATCATGTAAGAAATTATAGTGGTAATTATTGTTTAGGCCCAAACTTTAAGAAATTAATTTTGTATTAACGTTGTAGTAATATGCGGTGCACGTTAGCTTTTAGACGTCCAAAGCACCGCCCATAATGAAAAATATATTTTCCCCTCGTCTGTATCACTGTATTTATGTCTATTTTTTAATGCAGTTAGGCTTTGTTATTATGGACAACACATGAAAATTAGGTAATCAAACTTACGAACTGCTTTATTATCATTAAACATTTGAGTAATCAGTCGACAATGGCGATGATGAGTCGACTAACTATAACTTTTACATGTCATTAAAAGAAGAATTCATTAGTTGTCTCTTGTCTATCTAAACTTGAGAGAACCATGAACGTAATATTGAACACGTTGGAACTTGAAATTTGATCAAATTGTACAAGTTGTAATCATATTATACAATCGGAGTTACTTCTTTGAATAAAACAGTTTTAACATTTCACGATGAACTCTTGAGACCAACTTAGGCCATAATGGATTAAAACTAGT
Organism: Fraxinus floribunda; assembly: GCA_903798395.1. Lineage (NCBI taxonomy): Eukaryota > Viridiplantae > Streptophyta > Magnoliopsida > Lamiales > Oleaceae > Fraxinus > Fraxinus floribunda. Next base: position 11,920 of record CAIGRS010184619.1, on the reverse strand, counting down.
TTAAACTAATTACTTGTGCATACGAGAAAATCTCCACAAAATGGGATAATACGCTCTTGAAGATGCTCTTGCTTTGACAATTTCCGTTAGCTTGACCCCAAAAATCGTCAGTTGACTCAGAAATTAAAAATCTAATAATTTTCTTCAAATAAGATAAGGACATTTTGAAAATAATACATTTCCCTAATATTTCAAAAATTTTAAAAACAAAACACAACCCCCCATCTCCTTCTTTTAAACGCAAAATGGGTTGTGGTTTTGTTTTTTGTTTTTACATTTTTTGAAATAATAGGAAAATGTATTATATCCAAAATGTCCTTATCTTATTTGAAGAAAATTATTAGATTTTTAATTTCTGAATCAACTGACAAATTTTCGGAGTCAAACTAACGGAAACCGTTATTTTGGACTTGAGCTGCGATTTTTTTAAGGTGGTACAAATGAAAGGTTTGGACAAAATCTGCAACTAACTGAAAGTTTTGATATCTCGGCTGCAATTTTCCCTATATTTAATCCAATGTATGGGACATGCCCTAACTTGTTAGTCAAAAAGGCTAAATGTGGAGAATTTTCAAAAGTTAACCTCAAGGCTCAAACTAAGTCCAATGGATTATTATCAAACCACCCGTATAATTTATAATAAGAAGTGTAATCCATAATCTTTGAAGCTATATTGGGTACAAGTTGCCACTAGGCCAACACCTTTGCCTACCTATCTAATATTCTATTTCGAGTGTTTGCTACTTGACTACTTGCTTAAAGGATCCTCAACATTAATTTTTTTTTTAATTTTTAATTATGCTTTTGTATGGGAATATTATATATTTAGTGTAGGTTGAATATGCTTTTGTCAAATATTTAAGCACCTTGTTTAACATAAAATTTATTAACATGGAGCAACATCCTCGATGAGCGAGAATAACATGTGTTAGTGTAACTGATAAAGAATATAGATGATATTCGAATCATTTTATTTACTTAAAATGATAATTATCTCGGACTACTCACAACATGGCGAAGGATCAAAAATTACTTATATGAATCATGTCAATATCAAATTTCTCTCGTTATAATTGTCTAATAATCAGAGCTTAATATTTTTCATCTAAAATTTTTTTACAGTGCAACGCGCACCATTGCTACACCACAGTACCGGAACGAGCATTAAAGAACGTCGATGTATTGATCTCAAGACTACAAATTTAGAGTAGAACCAATAATTATTTTAAATCCTAGAAGTCAATATTTATAAAATAGCTCATCTTATAATTCCTCTTCGTGCATCTCAAAGGTTGACTGGTTCTTTGCACATATAGTGTATGCAATAACTGCCTGCATCCACGCACGGGTTTCAAATTTGAATTTTGATCTATAATCCCGAAGTAAGATCGTGCAAGAGAGTCAAATTTATATCCGTTGACATCACGTTAAATACGTAAAATGCACAAAATAATAAGCAAGCATCTCATAGAAGAGTGAAACCAGATATAACTACTCTGCTTTGCTTGGAAGTACACCTTAGCATTGTCCAGACTATTTCTCTTAACAAACATAACGCAGCAAGACAAAAATCCTGGCAGTCATGTTTACAGTACACTAAATTAACTCTCCAAATCGAAAGGCTTACAACCCCGCCTGAAATAACGCGCAACGTCTCAAGAATTTTCTCAAGAGAACGAGATATTTGAAATCCCAACTTTAAGATCGCCTATTTGTTCAGACTTGTACAAGTCTACAACTCATCCTTGACAGCAGAAGGCTCAGTATCAGCATCATCTGTAGGAGCATCCTCAAACTTGGACGAAGATTCTGCTTCATTCGTGCTGGAATCCATCTCAACTTCCTCGACATCATCTTCCTCCTCGACTGAAGCATCAGGACTGATGTTGAGACTGCTTTTTACTGAGCTATAGATTCGGGAGGCAAAATCCTTCGGATCATTGAGGATGAAGCCACTCTCCATTAGTGCTGTTTGGTATATAAGTCGTGCTGTTTGCTTCACACTTTCATCCTACAGAAGTGCAAAGAGCAATTAATGGATATGATAATAACATCACGAGCATCTAAACCGTGGATGAGAAATCGAGTTTAAAAAAAATACCTCTGGGTCTTTTACAACTCTCTCCCTAAGCTCCTTGATGATTGGGTGCCTTGGGTTAATTTCAAGCACCCTCTTACCACGCATGTAAGCCTGCTTGTTAGCATCTGATAAAGTTTGTGACTGCATTATCCTCTCCATGTTTGCACTCCAACCATATTTCGAGGTTACGACTACACATGGGGTGTCGGCCAAACGGTTGCTTATCTTTACATCGTCAATATTCTCACTGGCAAGAGCACTCTTCCACCATTTGTTCAACTCCTTAAATGACTCCTTGAGTTCTTTGTCTTTCGAATCCTTCCCAAGTTTCAGTCCCTCCTTGGACACATTCTGGAATTTCTTGTCTTCGTAGTCCATCAGATATTGCATTAAATATTCATCCACTGGATCTGTGAAGAATATAACCTGAATGTACAACATAAGTTCAGTTGCGAGAGATCCCAAAATAAAAGTACAGAACTCGAGTAAAGCACGAAACAAGGTTATTTCAAATGAGTAAAGCTTAGACACCGCATACCTCATAATTTTTCTTTGTAAGCCTCTCGAGGAATGGAGATTTCTCCAACTGTTCCTTGCTTGTTCCAGTAATATAGAAGATATCTTTCTGTCCTGCCTTCATTCTTGAGATGTATTGATCTAGTGAAGTTAATTTACCGTCTGACTTTGTTCTGCAAAGGATGACGAAACAAATTACTTCTTCAGAACAATTTATTTTGGACAGAGTTGCAACTCAATTAAATTATGGATAATAAATTTGCTTACGTCTCAAATCGGAGAAGTTTCGCCAGGCGGTTTCTGTTAGTTGCATCCTCAATAATACCAAGTTTAATTGACTTGCCAAATTCATTCCAGAATTTTGCATATTGACCTTTCTTCTCATTGTTGTCACTGGATTCTTCAATGTCTGCAGAGACTCCCAGAGATTATCAATTAAGCCACAAACATTTTAATTTTTGTTAAGTTGCAAACTAAAGGTGAATAAGCATCTATTTCAGCATGTCATACCTTTCTTGTCTTGGTCATTAGATTCATCAGGGTCCTCATCTGCAAGTTTGCGGATCATATCAAGGGCCTTGCGGATGAGTTTCTTCTTGATTGTTTTCAAACTGCTGTGCTGTTGTAGCATTTCCCTCGATACATTAAGTGGTAAGGTATCAGAATCAACAAGACCCTAGTGAATCAATAGGCCAAGTATTAAGAGAAATATCAAAAAAGTTGTACAAATATCAAATATGTCGTACAATATCTTCACAAGAACCATCTCTGAGAGAACAAAAAATTACCCTCAAGAAGTTCAGATACTTTGGCAGAAGTTCATCAAATTCATCTGAAATAAAGACCCTTCTGACGTATAATTTCAAATTGGATTTGTTTGAGTTGTAGTAGCTCTCGTACAGATCCTGAGGAGCCTTGGGAGGTACAAACAACACAGCCTTGAATTCAACATCACCTTCTGCCGTAAAGTGACTCCATGCTAGAGGCTTCTCATCATCAAAATCCTGTCAAAAGCAATTAAAATGTCGATCAAATGTAAGACAGTTCTAACAGAATAAAGAAAAGACCGAGGAATTAACTTAGACAAAAACTACATGTCAAAACTACCTTGGCAAGGGAGTGATAGAATTTAGCGTATTCTTCATCTGTCACCTCCTTTGGATTTCGTAGCCATATAGCTTTCACGTCATTCAAAAGTTCCCACTCATAAGTTGTTTTCTTCACTGTCTTTGTCTTAGGTTTTTTCTCGTCTTCTTCTTTATCGGACTCCTCTTCCTCTTCTTCCTCGGAAGATTTACTTTCAGCTGTTCACATCAGTGTGGATTGCAATGAGCAAAACAATATGAAATAACAAACACGTCAATTTAGATAACACTTCCAATTACACATCAGATCATCAACATAAAAAGTGCATTTCTTTCAAGAAGATATGCAAGGTTATGCATACATGTTTCATCTTCATCATTGGACTCGTCATCATCAGCAGGAACCTCCTCATCAACTTCTTTGCTAGCCCAGAGGTGTATGGGGAAGTTGATGAATTCAGAATATTTCTTCACCAATTCCTACAATCACAGACATTTAAGGAATTAGATTCATGGTGCTCAAACAAAATAATACAATATAAAGAGAAACAGAGGTGTAGAATATGCTATTATAAGTGTGCAGGAAGTAGGGGTGAATATTCATGTCTTAAAAATGTTCTTGAAAAAATTGCCTCCGATAAATAGTTTTAAAATGGGTTACAATAAACAAGCAATAGATCCAATCAAGAAGCAAGCCACTTATTCCAAATTCAATAAAATAAGATGCAAACCTAAACAATTAGAATTTCTCATCATTTTGAGGAAGGTTAAAACGTCAAACTTATGTTGTTCATTAAGTAACACGGCACAAGACGACCAAAAGCAATCATAATCTTTCATATAACAGCCAAAGCTCATTATTAGAGTAACTAGGATGTGATTCTCATCATTCATTGCAACTTATCCTTCCATGTGTAGATGGCATAATTTGCCACCCTAGGCCATTGCACTGTTATAGGTATAGCACCGAGTGATGCATAGTTTTATAGCACCCACATACTACCTCTGGTAAAAAGGAAAATTTATAAATCCCCACTCTTGATTGGTCCCATCCTCACCACCACTTTTCCTCATTTTCCCTCTTTATGTTCTTCAGATTTCAGCATCTCATAATAATTGATTTCAATTTTTAAACCTATTGTAGATTATTGAAACAGATATTAGCAAGAGTAAGCTCATTTGAATCATCATGGATTAGAAAATGAGATCTCCTGCCATTAGAGCTGGATCCTTTTGCAGAAGCAGGATTAGCTCAACTCAACTTGTTCACAATTATAATTCTCAAAACCACAAGAAAGATGACATCACCAAAAAAAAAAAGCACAAAATGCGCGATAGTGGAAATGTCAAAAGGATGTGTCTCGCTGTTTGTAGTAAAACCAGGTGAGCAAGTTAAGAAATATAAACCGTGCTTAAAGTGGACAAGGAATGGTGGTGGCATTAACAAAACGATTAAAAATTGACTAGCTCTACAAGATCTGCTTGGTGGGCATCACAAACAGAAAATAGTTATCAGCTGACTTTATTGTAGGAAAGGCAAAAACGACAAAGCAACAGAACACCAAAATAACATATTTAGCGCTTGTTTGGGAGAAATTATATACTTATTAAAATGAGCTGGATAAGTGAATAGTAGTTTGTGGATCCTACGAAAAATGTAGTTAAAATTAAAGTTTAACTTTGACATTTAAATTGTAATGAGATTATAATTTAAACCAAACAACAAATAAGTCTACCCACCTTTAACTTGAACTCATCCAAGTACTCTTGAGCTTCATCTCTGAGGTGCAATCTAATTTCAGTTCCACGACCAAGTGGCTCGTTCCACACATCCTCAGAAACGGCAAAAGCTCCATCAGCCTTGGACTCCCACACGTGCCTGCACCAGTCAGGCTTATGAATTATTATTTAAATCCTAAATAACCTCCCTTCTTGAGAAGAATTGCAAATAAAAAACATACTGTTTATCATCATTGTGTTTGCTGATAACTTCTACATAGTCTGCAACAAGATACACAGAGTAGAATCCAACACCAAATTGACCGATAAGGTTAAGATCTCCACTCGTCTGCATTTTCTCCACAAATGCTGCATAGGCAACGTAATTCTGTCAACAAACTGGAAAAAGAACATGCTTTACCTATTTTCAAATCATAGGTGTGCATCCATAATTCAAGACATAAGTACCAGAAGTTCCAGACTTGGCAATGGTTCCCAAATTCTTGATCAAATCTTCTTTTGTCATGCCTATACCTCTATCCCGGATGTAAAGTATTTTCTTTTCTTTATCCAACTTAATCTGCAGTTGAACAAGTAATTAGCTTCGGGTTCCTAAGGTCGCCAAATTTCTAGAAAAATATATATTTAATTTCAATAATATTCTCCTCAAAACTGCTCATATAGAAATTTACTTAATTATGAACATCAGTATGGAACTAAACTTCCGATAAGAAACCATAAGCTAGTTAGTATTAAACTGCTTTGATCCACAATAAACTGACCTGGATCTCGAGCTTAGCATCGTCGCCTTCACCCAAAACATCCTTATCAGTAAGTGACAGGAATCTAATCTTGTCCAGTGCCTGAATCACCAATAGAATTAACATTAAATATAACTCTTCACTAACTAATAATGAACAAAAAATCCAAAAGAAAAAAGAAATCTTACATCAGAAGCATTGGATATCAATTCCCTCAAGAAAATATCCTTATTACTATAAAGAGAGTTGATAATAATATCCATAAGCCGAGACACCTCCGCCTGGAACTGAAACTTCTCCGCATTTGCGCGAAGAGATCTCCTCGAGATCGACTCAGCTTCCCTAAATCCCGAATGTATATAAGCATCTCTACACTCTTGAACGCATTCAAATTAAACAACGAGTCGCTAAAAAGCCACTAACCTTTTAGTGACATCGGAATCTGTGGACAAACCACTCGGAACAGCGCCTATCTTTTCTTCCACCTTCGGCGGATCTACCGGCACGTCGGAATCACTTTCCGCTTGAGCTTGTATTTTCCTTCCTACATAATAAAATCAGTACACGTTAAACAAATTCGGATCCAAACTCACAATTTCTAATCAGATCTTACATTTTTAGGTTTATTAAGGCTAAAAATTCCAAATCAGAATACGATTAAGAGATTAATCGAATACCTTGATCTGGAAGGAGAAACAGAAGGCATAGTAGAAACAGAACGGAAGGTATTGTCCACTTCCTCATACTACAATTTGGTGTGAATTTTTCTAATTACAGAGTTTCTTCAAATTCTTTTCATTTGGTTTTGCACTGAGTTAGTGAGTGTATGTATGTATATATGCCGATATCTTGTACTCTGACGTTGCAAGGAGTGTTACGAGTTCGAGCGGATTGATTGGTGGAGGTTTGCTAGCGTGGAGGATCTGACGGCAATCGTGAGTTCGTTACGACGTGGCGAGAGCTGATTGGTTTTCGCTTGTTTATTAGACGTGGAGAGACTCTTGGGTTCTGGAAGACTCTATAGGAAGACTTGGAATACCGGGTTTGTTACGTTGCGTTTGGAATACCCTTATTTTATAAAAATTCATTTTTTTTAAAACTCATTTTCAATTACAAGTTTTAAATAAAATACTTTTACACATAAATTCAAAACTTTACTTTTTAACCTAACATTTTTCAAAAAATTACTATTATAAAACTTATCCTTTAAAAAAAAATGTGGCTCAAACACAACATATACTTTATAAAAAAATAAAAAATCATAAAAATTTGAGTCATGTTATAAAAAAAAAAAAAAAATAGTATTTGGGAATTATCATCATAATTATGTCACCGTAATTATTATGATTATCGTATCTCTAGCAGCTCTAATTCTTTGTTATAAACAAGGAACTTTGATAATCAATAAAATATACACAAATTTATCAATTTTTCTACTTTTTTCTTTTTTCATAAAACATTATCAGCACGAATAAACTCATCCAAAATAGAGAAAAAAAATCTGAGATCGATGGTGTAGAAATTTGTAGGTATTGGCCACCTTGCGTAGTTGTGATCAAAACTTTGATTTTTCAGCATTACGCGTTTCGATCATCATGAAATTTAAACTGGACATTCACAATTGTACTTTAAATTCAAATGTTAAAATCAAAATCCAAGGTTCATTTGTAAGAAATAGATATGTGAAAATTAACAGATTTTTAAAGTACTACAAAAAATTTCAAATTTACTTCTTTGAAAAATATGAAATTTGTCACTGTTCAAGGTTCTGTGAAACTTTCAAATTCAAGTAAGTTTATTCTTTGAAAGTCTTTTATTTTATTATATATCATATTTGTGAAGTCTCAAATCAGTTAAATCTATTATATATGTTCGTATAATACGATACAGTATAATATTATTGCTCCTGAATCGCACAATTTTATAATCTTTAATATTTACCAAGAATATATAACCCATGTTTGGTGTCAATTAAAATCTAAATTTTAATTTAAGTCAAAGTCAACAATTAATTTTAACCACATATTTTATGGATCCCACAACTTTTCAACCATACATTTCATCTTCTATCAAACTCTACTCTAAATTTGATTTTATTCTCTATCAAACATGGGTACAATATAATTATTATTTTTTTAATAGAGCACAAATATTCAATGATATTTATGCTCCCGAAGAAGCTTGACTAAAAAAATATATTTATTTTAAACGAATATGGTATTGATGTTCCTGAAAAACAACCCAAGATATATAAATATTTTAAAAGAATACCATGCTATTACTCTTGAAGAAGCATAAAATATTATGTATCAGTATTGCAGTATTGTGTTCTTGAAAAAGCACAAATTTATATGTATCAATATCCTAGAAAAAATGTTTTTTTATTTTTTAAGAAGTATAACTAAATATGATATAATTAACTATCTTGATAGTAATTTAGATGAATAAGATTTTGATGTTTGAAAAGAAAAAACACAATTCAAATACATAAATAGTATATAAAAATGTTTTAACATTGTTTCTGAATATAATTCATTTACACGTGTCTATATTGCAGAAGAATATAAAGTTTAATTTAGTGAAGATAATGTATTTTCTGAATAATGGCAAAAATTAATATTAGTAAAATATGAAATTATGCAAATCTTATCCAAGACTCGAGAGGAGTCTATTCTATGATATAGAGGGACAAAATTTACTATTACTAATATTTTTTTTCCACTAAATATAAAAGAAAATTATAAAGTTTCTAAAATGTATTTTAATTAGTACACTATACTAATAATAATGTAATTGAAACACATCTTATATTGAACTTAAAGTTCAATTTGATTTTGTTATATGGTAAGATAGGTCACACCATCTCGACTCAACAATCATGCAAAAATAAAATTATTGAGACTTCGAATACACGTGCAATGAAGAACTGGAATATTCTTAAATCCAATGCATTTAAATATAATACTTATTAGCCGTATTGAAAATTGTTCATCAATCATCACTAGCTGATATTGGAACTAAAGTTTCTCTCACCATATTTGGCATATAGCCATAGTCTATTTTTTCATCTAATTATTTTGATGGTGCAATATAAATACAATTGATTCACAATAAGTGCGTAGTTTGAACCCTTGTACACTTAATTCCTAATTGGTGATATTTTATAACGAGTTTTGCTGATTGTCAATTTGATTGAATAATTTTCTTAGCATTAGGTGAAGAATTGAGAAGCTAAAAAATTATATACATAATGCATCATTATATTATTTAGATACTCGCAAAACTCAAACTAAAAATTTGAAAGATAATTCATTAGGTGTATTTACTAATCAAACAGATTAACAATATCTTACATATCAACTTTAAATACTCTTGACTCAAATTGACGTCTTGGAAAGACAATTCGTTAACATTATATTTGATATATCTATGGCATGCCTGAAGCGTGAATGTATTTGATTCTAAGACAAAAATCTTCAAAAAAATAAAAATAATAATAATAGAGCAATTAAGGAAAAGAAAAGAAAAAGTTGTGTTGCAATATTTTTGTATATAGAGCCTATTTGGTAGATATTAAAATCGGATTAAAATTGAAAGACTAGCCGCTATTGTTGATTTTTATTAGACGGGTGGGATCCAATAACGACCATATTTTCAATATTAATTGAATTTTAATTGTTACCAAATATGCTCATAATACACCGCTTCGTATTATAAATAATGAGGATATCAAAATAAATCCGTTGACGCATATTGATCAAAGAAATGATTGAACAAAGAAAATGACACAATATTAATAAAACTAACTTATTAAAAAAACTTGAAATTTTTGGACTTGTAGCCCGAAAATCTAAAAGTATATACTTATGCAAAAAAAAATAAAAAATAAGAAAAATAAGTCGTAATATGTAATATACGAATCTCAATATAGTGAATTTCACAAAGACCGTAGGGAATACAATCACAACTCCATATCTTATTATTCTGACAATAAATAATTTGAAACACAATTATAACCAACTCAATGGCATGACTATTAATATTATCATTGAAGGATTTAATATGCTTAAAGCATATGACTCAAATGATTGTATTGTGAAGAGAATAAATACGCATTGTATTCATTTTTTTTCTTTATCAAGATTTTTGTGATGGGTTCAAAGGAATAATATACTCTTTTTCTTTCATTGAAATTTTTCCCACAAGATTTTTTCTAATAAGGTTTTAATGAGGCATATTTTTTGTGTAAAGAACATCCATAACCTACTAGACATTTACCATCAAAATAATGTTTTTATATGTATGAGACTCCTGAAAAGAAAACAACAAAAGTTATTTTTCGAATAGTCTTGTTATACGGTCATCAAAGGTTGATAAATATCTCGTATAAAGACGGTATTATTTGAGGATTATACAAGACAATATAAAACATACTTTACAATAAAGTGTGATATTGAAGATATTGTCATGCAAGACATAGATGATTCGATATGATGATTTTTATTTATTGAAATCAGAGAAAGTAGTTGTATTTTTTTTTTCTTAACTCAAGTTTTGTCCCATTGAATTTTCTTAAAATAGTTTTAACGAGGCAGCATTTTATTATTTCACTTTTGTTATAATTGTTTTTACTCTTTTTTTCCTTAATATGAATATTTTTATCCCACTAAGCTTTTGCCAAACAAAATTTTCAATGAAATGGTTATTGTATAAATAGATATTCAAGAAGAGTGTAGTAAATGAAGCTCTTGTTTGGTACACATTAAAATTTTAATTCTCATTTTTCTACTCATTTTCAACAACACATTCTTCAATAAAATAATATTTTTCATCACATCAATGATTTTTTCTTCTTTTTCAACCACACATTCTCCATCAATCTATTATTCTAAAATACATTCTTTCAAAATAATGTGACTCAAACACACCCGAAGTAGAATTTATGAATGGCCATTATAGCTCTATAAGAGCCTGTTTGAGAGAAATTTCTTGTTTCATTTTTAGACATAATTTGGTCGCACAATTACTCACTTTCCAATACAAATTGATATGACAGAAACCAGAATTCAGCATGATTTTGATGGCATGCCTTTTCCTTTGCACCAACCACTTGACAAAATTACCCTCACTGACCAACAATTAAAGGAAAGCTGTCGTGGGTGATTAATTGGCGTGAATTGTTTGGTACGTAAATGATGGAGAGAGAATCTCACCATTTTCTTCTTTGCAGTGGGAGATGGGTGAAAGACTACAAATATGGAATTTTGGTTCCCAATAAAAATACACACAAATTTATTGATTTCTCTATTCTCTTCTATTTTTCTCTCTTTATATAAGAAGTCAAAATTAACAATTAAATTTTAATTATATATTTCACGAGATTCTCAACTTTTATTAATTTTTCATCCACACATTTCAATATTTTCTATAAAGATTTACTGAAAAACTGATTTTAACAAAAAATCAAACAAGCAATAAATGTGGTAACTGATCTCGGGTTTAAAGAATGACCAGTTTCAAGGAGGAAGAGGAATTAATAGGGACGGATCAATTATTAATTGAATGTAAATTTCTCTTAGGTATAGAGTCAAGATTTTTAAAATTAATAAAATACTACGTATATTTTCTTATAAACTGAAATTTTAATGCAACTTCCGGTTGTGTTTGACATTGAGATTTGGATGCTAACATAATAGTGTTAATAAGAAAATTGCTCGATTTGTGTACTTTTATCAAACTAGGTACAAGCAACGTGCAAT
>CAIGRS010184572.1:0-16853 GCA_903798395.1 Fraxinus floribunda | reverse complement strand
AAAAAAAAAATTCAAAATCTAGTGGGCCTAGTGGGGCACGTGCCCCACTGGGCCCTACTGTAGATCCGTCCCTGGCTCCACGAGCCTGGTTTGGTTTGATAAGTTTCGAACTACCCTACTCCTGTTTTCATTTTAGCAAAGTAGATATGATTCTTATTTTATTTATTTTTATTTACAAGACTTCTACTATCATTGTTATTCTCCTTGTCTATGTTGATGACAATATTATTACTGGGACAGATTCCTCCTTGATTACATGTCTGCAACATTTTCGGACCTTGTTTCGCATGAAGGACCTTATTCCTCTTACGTACTTCTTTGGATTGGAAAATTCACATTGATCCTTTTGATATCTTCTCAAAACACCTAAGTAAACACAAGATTTGATTATATTGGCTGATCTTCAAGATTCATCCTCTGTAGATACTTCTATGAAAGTCAATGCATAGTTTCGTAACGAGGAAGATGAACTTCTATTTGATCCCACTGTGTATCGCCAGCTAGTGGGGAGTTTGAATTATTTGACTATTACTTGATTGGATATTTCTTTTGCGGTCCAGTAGGTTAGCCAGTTCATGCAAACTCTCCGTCATCTTCATTTTGCTATTGGTTCGCCATATTATTCACTATTTTCGAGGCACACCTAGCCATGGTGTATTTTTTCTGCATGGTCTCCTCTTCGTCTTACTGCTTACAGAGATGCAAATTGGACCGGATGTCTGACACTCGGAGGTTCGTCACTGGTCGGTGCATGTTTCTTAATGATTTTTTGATCTCCTAGAAGAGCAAGAAACATGCTTACGTTTCTAAATTATCGGCTGAATCTAAAAAACGTGCAATGTTTGCTGCTTGTTTTTAGATTGTCTAGCTTCGTGGCCTTCTGACTGAGATTGGTTTTCAGAGTCTACACCTACCCCTCTCCATGTTGCCTTCTCCATGTTGATAACACAAATGCTATTTAGATTATTGCTAATCTAGTTTACTATGAGCGTATGAAACACATTGAGGTGGATTGTTATTCTATTCGTGAGGCCTTGGATACTCGTGTCATTTCTCCTCCTCATATTTCCACTACCCTCCAAATAGTTGACCTTTTTACAAAGGCCATCACTTGACATCGTCATCAGTTTCTTGTGAACAAATTGATGCTTCTTGATTGACCCAAGTTGAGATGGGATGTCATGGTATCTTTATACTTGTGGAATCCATACAATGAGGGGCATTCAATCCGAAATCAATACATCTCACAAGTAATACGAAAATTCAAATACAAGAAAGTAAATGAATTTTCTTGGCAAGGAGATAAGAAGAAAAGAAATATACTTATAGAGTATAATTTGCTCAATGAGAATCTCAAACCTTGATTTCTAGATTCAACACAAAAGATAGAAATGGAGAATCAAATACGAAGTGAAATTACAAAAAAGAATTTACTTCGAGGATGAAGAACTAAAAATATCAAATTATCAAAGATCAAACATAGTGAATTGAATTGACAATAAGCAAGCATGTCTAAAAATTACAAAATTCTACCACTTATACAAATGAATTGCATGTGAAAAACTTGCATACGTAAATAGTAAATACATAAAATTGAAAATGATACATAATTTTATATTCGTCGACAATATCCAAAATCACAAAATATAAAGCCTTTGTTTGAGCCCAATTTTTGTAAGAAAATCTATTTTGAAATAATGATTTTTTGGAGAATGTGTGGTTGAAAAATAAGGAAAAGATTTTGATTTACGTGTAAAATTGTTTTATGGAAAAATGTGATTGAAAATAAGTTTTGAAAAATTGAGTTTTTGAAAAAATAGGAGCGAAACATGGGCAAAGAGTTGTACCTAATTTAATTTGTCGAAAGTAGTGACATCTTTAGTCTCTTGCATTGGTTTGCCAAAAATCCAAGTAAACATATTTGATCGATTCTATTTGATTAGATTCTGTATCATTGGAGACGTGAAACTCTCTTCTAATAACCCTGTGAAAGCCAAAAGGTGGTGATCGAACGATAAAAATAAGTGGGAAAAACTTGAAACCTTTTAGCTAGTTTTAAATTGTATTCCCTTGACAATTTTAAGAAACGGAAACACACAATTCCTTTGATAGTTACCTTGATTTATTTTATGAAAACAAATTTTTTTGGAAGAAATATTGAGAGAGAGAGAGAGAGAGAGGACGATGGGGTTGGAGAAGGTAATTATAGGAAATGAAATGGAGAGTAATATGTAAAAAAAAATTGGGTGAGATTCATTGCATTCAAGTACGTCTTTTCATCTTACTTTTTTATGTTAATGAGAAAATTTCAATTAATTATATATTTATAGATGGATAAATTAATTAATTAATAAAGGAATGTAATTTTGAAGATATTTTATATATTATAATGCTATTAGTACAAAATGAAGTTGGATTAAGAAGATTGACTACGGACGTAGTTGATAAATGACCAAAAAATGTAAGGGCAAAAGTGGACACTAAATGTTTCTCAACCATCCACACTTTCTATATATTGTAGATGTAGATGAGTATTAGATTCACCAAGTACAAAATATTATGGAAACACATTACTAGTTATTTAAATATCAAAAGAAGCACATCGCACAAAATTAAGTTTAAATCTAAAACCACAAAATGTACCGTTTATCTTTTATTAGAACACCTTATCATCATAATGAAATGGGTTGACAAGGAAGGAACATCAATACTGAGTTTGTAATGAAAAAACTTGAAGTGCTAAATGAAAACAAATTCTTATTTTAGACCCTTAATTCTTAATCTGTCTTTTACTGTCAAATTGAAAACCATAATAAATGACAAAAGAAATTCAAAAGTCTAAGTAATAATACCGCTACGTGAATAAAATACTAAAAATACTAATGGAGCATGAAATAAGAATAAAACCAATTAATATATATTTGATTAGATTTGTAAAAGGAGAAAATGATTGAGCTCTTATCGTCTTTTTATTACTATACTAATTTTATTTTATTCCATATCCTAATTTTGAATTTATAGGTATATTTATTTTCTGTTTAAAATAATTTCTCTCTCTAAATTTGCAGTCCTGCCATTGACCAACCAGCTGATGTTGTGCTCTATCAATCTAAAAATTGACAGTAGTTTAGTTTCTCTCACTGTCCCTAATTTTTCCTAGTTACAAGTCTTGCAACTGCTCCTTGGTCACTCTTAACACACACATCCCATTTTATCATTCAAGTCTGGAGAATGGACATCCACTTCTGTTGATCAAAAGGGCAGGGCTAAGTTCTGTGCTACGCTTTTGCATGATGCNGCAACTGCTCCTTGGTCACTCTTAACACACACATCCCATTTTATCATTCAAGTCTGGAGAATGGACATCCACTTCTGTTGATCAAAAGGGCAGGGCTAAGTTCTGTGCTACGCTTTTGCATGATGCTGGCATGTCTCCGCCTTTAATGTGATTATAATATTGTAACAACATTTGGAGTAAATTAGTCTTCTAGCTGTTGGTTTGAGACTAGCTGCTTTTCTGGGCGTATATTCAGCACATACCATGCACAACGTGGTTTGCTGCCTTTGGGTAGGCATTGGGAGACCTTTGGAAGTACATAAATACTTGTCTGCATGAGCTGGTCTGCTCCTTACAATAGCAGATTTTTTGCCAAGGTTCAATTTCGTAAGTCTGCACTTGCATGTGTGTGAGTGGGAGATTGGAGCTTTAATGTCGTGTTGGGTATTCATAATGTGATAATTCCAGTTTTTGCCTGTATATTTGGTAGATATTGAGGAAAGGGTTTGATTTCAAGGAATAACTGAAAACAAGAGCTGGCGATGAATCTTCGGAGTTCTAGTTGTGTAGATATTAGGATATGGAACTTAGTATGCTTGGTTTTTGCTTTAAAATTGAATACAAGGATTTTGAATTTGTACTTTATAGGTTTAAGACAAGTTACGTTCTTAATTTGTTTCGATTGTTAAAATTTTGCAGGATGTATCAGGCTCTTTTGGCTTCCGGAGACCAGAAATCTGCAGCAAATATGCTAAGCAAGATACCGAGAGATGATCCTCACGTTTGTTGTGTCATAAAAGCATGCCAACAAACGTATAAATCAGCATTTGTTAAAGCGAAAGAAAAAAAGAAGCTGAAGGCCACGATAAAAGTACTAGGGGATTTATTTGCTGAAGCTGGAAAGTGAAGAATTTCAGCGTCTTGTATCTTTGTAAAGCAACTGTAGCGTTATTCTTCTTGTGCCAAAACTTTTATTTATTTCTCTATCTGTAATGGTGAAATGCTAATTGAGTTTCAGCACAATCAGTTTTTCACTTCCTGTGCTGAATGATCGGCTCTGGTTAGTTACCACAAGTTCACGAGTTATAATGAACCATTTCCTCCTGTGGAATAGATGGGCTTCCTTCTCTTCAAGGTCAATTTGTTGATTTTTGACGCTTCCGAGTGGGCTGAGAAAGTTGCAGAAAAATGGTAAAGAATTGTTATCCATGGGAGTTGTTTATAAACTGTTTAAATTATGAATAGATAGATATTATTGGTAGATAAGATGGTGATACTTAAGAGTCTCACAAAATATGTGTATAAACAACTCTTATGAGTTAATTTAATCAATGGTCCCTAAACTTTGCTATATGTTACTTCTTGTTCATTGAAATTCAAAATGTCACTTTTTGCTTATTGAACTTTGCTACATGTTACTACTTGCTCATCGAAATTCAAAATGTTACTCTTTGCTCATTGAACTATGTTATATGTTACTACTAATTGAAATTTAAAAGGTTATTCATTACTCACTCAAATTTGAATAAAGTTGCTCATTAAGCACCCGTATCATTTTCATAATTATTACCTGAAGCAATGTTTAGTGAGCAACAAGTAATTTTGTTCAAATTTAGTTGAGCAACAAGTAAACTTTTAAATTTCATTGAGCAATGAATAACATATGGTAAAATTCAATGAGCAACGAGTAATTTCTAAAGATTAATGAGCAAGTAATAAACATAGCAAAGTTCAGTAGCAATTGATTAAATTAACCCCAATTCTTACATTATATGAAATGAACATCAAGTCATTTCGACTAAATGGTATTGGAACATAAATTGAAACACGTAAAGTTCGTGAAGAATGTATTATCAATATTACGTTTTAACCTCATTAGATTTAAGGTCTGTTAGTTTATCTGTTTTTGCTGTTATGTCCGGATTATTGCTAGATGTATAGGAAGAATAAAGTTAATATATCATCGCCAACTACAAAATACTACGTATTTCTCGGAAACATTTCCATAGTTTAGGGGGTTAATAAAAATTGTTTGTAATCTTGATCTCACCGTCACGGTGAACTTGACTTCTAGGTTCCGAGCTTTGGTCACTGAAATTAGAACGGTAACGATTTTTTATTTTCTATTTTGGACTTTAAAAAATGATGAAGCATTATGATATGATATAATGGACTCCTCGAACTAATGTGGTAAGACTCGTTATGACCCACATTACGAATTGATTAAGATCAAGTTTATATGAGAACTTCAATTGATGAAGGTCGAACTAACACGATAAAATAAAGTAATTGAGACAATGAAGAAGATCACTCATTAACTATCGAAAAGAAGCAAGTACAATACTAAATCGCTCTATTTGATATGCATATTCTTTACAAATTAAGATGCATTTTTTTACTATTTTAAAGAAAGTGTAATTCTTCATGTTCTAGCTCATTGGGAAAAAAAAAAAAAAAATTTATAGTCGAAAAGAAATTAAGAGCCCGTTTGGTACTGATTAAAATCCAATTAAAATTGAAATATAGCCGTTATTGGATCTCACTCGTCTAATAAAAATCAACAATAACGGCTAGTTTTTCAATTTTAATACGATTTTAATCTCTACCAAACGGGCTCTAAAACTTTGTCATGACGAATTAAATTTATCATATTGCATATATAGTTGAAAATAAATTTTTATTTTGTTATAATTAAATTTATCATATTTTTTTTACTAAAAAGGAGGCGACAATCATGAGATATCCATTGCAACCAACCCAATAATGGACAAACTACTTGACCCGGTAGAAAATGAGACAACATTCTCAATCGGATCCCATCCCCAAAATCATTTTGGTTAACTAATACTCTCCCTTCTCCCAACCGTCAGATCTGATTCTCATCCTCCAAATTGATCCGTTCACCAGTCCACGTGTCCGCTCAAAATACAACAAGTAGCCACATGTTCATGAGAGGGAGTCCGGTTTGAAATATGAAGAGCAAAAATAAAAAGGATAATTATATTACCACTACAAAATTTATTTGCTACATCACAATTAAAATATATTTTCAATAAATAACCACAATAAAATTAAAATTATACTTCTAAATTAATAAAAACTAAAAATAAAAATAAAAAATATTGTGGTGTACTCATCACCCCAATATTACTCCTCATTTTTTCTCATCCTCTAAACATTTTCATTGATTCTAAAACAAGAATTTACAATATCTCAATGTTAAATGCAATGTTCTTACTGCCTAAGAACCCTTATCTGTTGGTTCATAGCTTTTCTAATTGATTTTAACAAGATTTTAATTGTACAATAATTTAAAAACTATTTAGTGATAATTGTAATTGCGATCCTAAACCTTTCATTTTTTTTTGTAGACTTTACCATAACTTTTTATTTGTGTCACACATAGTTCCAAACCTTGCATTTTGTTGCAGTAGAAGGAAAGATGGATGGATTCCATCCATTTGATTGTTACTTGACTAGAAAAATTTACTTTGATCAATTATAAAAGGGATCAAATGGTAACATTACAATTTTAACATAAAATAATATTAAATATTAAATTTAAAAAAAAAAAAAAGATATTGAAGGAACAAGAACTGTTCACATCCCTCACTCATCACCCCCACCCTACTCCATTTACTAAACCAAACCAAACCAAACCAAATCAACGCACTAATACAGCCCCCCGTCATTGCCGCCACCATTTTCCACATCCACCAACACTCGTTGTGACCATCGTCGACTAAAAGAATTGATTTGAGAATACATGATAATTTTTGGTTTCTTGCCCAAATGATAGGGAATTCCTCAACCTAAAATTTTTGCTAATTTTGGAGACAGATTTAGTGCACTTGAGATCCAAAAGTACTCATTTTCCAAGTCTCGAGAATTTTTGCTAATCCTCAAGAATTGCTTGAATTTGGTAGAGATCCTGTCTAATATTGGAAAATTACTGACACCTAAAATAATTGAGATAGATAATTGTAGTCCTTCCATTGTGGATTTGACAAAGAAAATACTAGACGATCGACAAAGCTTGGGATATAATGGCCATAAAGTTTTCATCCATCCAACAACTAAATTCAATTACCGTGAAAAAAAGAAAATTATCTTACCTCCGTGGATGAAAGAAAAAGCCGCCGAAATAATTATGAGCAATGAGATGTTAAGGAAAAAGAAAGAAAGAAATTAAATTTTATATTTGTGGTCAATGTGGTGTAACAATAATTTATTTAATTAAAAAATATATTAAAACCCTAATTATGTAATTTTATTTAANATGTCCACTTAAAAATATACACAAGAACTTAAGGGGAAAAAAAAGAGAGAAATGAATTAGGTTTTATATTTGTGGTGTAACAATAATTTATTTAATTAAAAAATATATTAAAACTCTAATTATGTAATTTTATTTAAGGATATTTAAGTAAATAAGAAATTTGTGGTGTACTTAATAAAATTTGAAGTGGCAATATAATTACCCAAATAAAAATTATTATTAGAGCATATAAAAGTTTTTATAATTCTCTAAAATTAAAGATGATCTTTATTATGCATATGATATATTTTTTTATAAATAGCAATGTTCTAAGAAGCGTAAAACGTGTGGAGGCAAAACTTCAAGCCTTACGAGTTTAAGCAAGCTTAAGTGAGGGTAAGCGTAAAAAAACGTTTTCTTATTTTTAATATTATTTTAGCGTTTGTTTGAACCCCATTTTTTTGGTAAAAAAAATGCATTTTGCAATAGTGGTATAATGGAGATTGAGTGATTAAAAAATAAGAATTTTTTTGATTTGCGTGTAATATTATTTTATTGAATAATGTGATTGTAATAGGTTAAATCATCGTTCAATAATTTATTTTGATGGAAAGAATAGGACTCAAACAAGTGCTTAAATTTTTAATTGTTTTAAAAATTATTTAATAATTAAAATAATACATATCAAACATCTAAAATTATAAATACTATATTTACTTAATAATTTCTACCATTAGTCAATTATACAATTTTCAAATTTTCGAAAGGTAAAAATTAGAATATTTTCATAGTTTCAAATTTCAACTAGACAACTTATTAGATTTATAAGAACTTCATACATGCCTTTTGAATTGTAACAAAATAACGAGTCTCAATATCATAATTACATAAATATAGATAGCATTATAGTTTAAATCTTATTTAATTATTTAGATAAAGTCATTTTTAACTTTTATACAAATAATATCTTTTAAAAACTTGAAATTAAAGTAAAATGGAAAACATTGAAAAATAAAAATAAAAAATTAATAAGCTAAAAGACTTATAAAAAAAGAAAAAAACTAATAAAGCACGCCTATAAAGAAGAAAGAGAGGAATAAAAAAGCTCAACCGTTTAGGAATCGGGAAAAGCATCTAAGCACGAAGTGAAACATTTTGCTCGAGTTTCGAATGTATGCGAGTTTTTTGAAACACTGATAAATAGAAAGTTTTTTTAAAAATGCGCTTATACTTTAATAATTAAAGGACCATTCCTCTCACCAATGACTTGGGACGGGTTTGGTTGGGTTTTCGGAAAGCAAAAGCTATTTATGAAATTTAGAAGTCGACTTAGAACATATTTTTATAATTCTCTAAAAGATTTATTTATTAGAATATCTTTCAGAAGAAGTTGTAATAAGATAATTTTCTCAGAAGATTTTTCTATAACAAATATAAACATTTCCAAACGAGTTTTAAACAAATAATCATAGTCATTAACTTAAATTAATTTAACGACGACGATGTCTCATGAGCATGTAAAGATTCAATCACTAAGACCATCTTATGAATAATTTAAAATGTCTAGTAGATTTGTGGATTCAAATTTATTGGTAGAACGAATGGTCTTCGATGGTTATAATCTACAATTAAATTAATCTCATTACCATAATTCAATTACTTTTTTAGTAAAAAAATCCGAATATCTTGACTAAAGTTTTCTAACATGTTTCTACAAAGTTTCGGTTTAAATTTCCGAATTCCAATAAAAATTAAAAATAATAGAAAAACTTTTTTTTTTTGAGTTTTCAAAATATTTTCAGTTGTAGTTTTAGCTCTAGTTTGGCCCTTATTATTTTTCATTTAATTATAATTTATTTTTTTCTCTTTTCTTATCAATCACACATTCTCCAATAAAATTCTTTCTTTTTTTAAATAAAATATACACATTCTAAAGAGAAATGGAATAACGAGGTCAAACGTGTGCTTAACTTCGTGGTAGATTTAAAAGAGCAGTAAAACCCTAATTTCGAATTGAATATTACTGTTTACCTTGGCTGACCGCGGTAGAATTCAGTTGACCATGGAAGAGAATTTAATTAAAAATTATAATTACAGAGAGTTTAATTCTTGTATCGTCTCTCTTCGTTATCTCTATCTCGTCAAAGTTTCTGTTTCTCTCTCTAAAACTATACGTATAAGCATTTGATTTTCTCTCTCTAAAAGAGTTCAATTTGATTTCAACTTCTTTCAAAAATCTTCGATTCAACTTGTATATATTCTTTGTATGATTGTCTTATTCTTGTATAAATTCTTAGAATTTTTTAAACTTAGGTTTGTATAGAGGCAGATAACCACAAAATATTATTTGGGGAATATTGTTGTCTGTATTATCAAAATTTGTATTATTAAAGTTCATACTGCCAACCTTTTTAATGTTATATATTTTACATTTATTTTTTGAGGTGGTGCCATTAATGAAATGGCGAGTAGGAAAAAAACAGAAGATGACGCTGGGCAAGTGTAGTTGAGGAATTTTTATTTTTTATTTTTTGTTGCGAGCTGCATGGTTTTTGAATTGTGAGCGAAAAATGCATACACCTGTAAGCTGAGGGGATCAAGTTTCCCTGTGGACTTTTGTTTTATTAGTGCTATCAAGGGACGTGAGGTTATGTTCGTTGTAAGAGAGCTGAACATCTTTAGCGGTGTGTTTTCGGCGAGTTACGTGTGAGATTTTATCTTCGGCGGTGAAGTTTGGGGATGAGGAATGATGACCGGAAAATTGGTGGCGGTGATGGATGGCCAGCGGTGCCAAGGCCAGGCCGAGGCAATAACGGGATCCTCCCCACATCATTCAAGGCTCTTTCAGGTTACCTGAGGATTGTTTCCTCTGGTGCCTCCACCGTGGTCTCCACAGTAAGGTCTGTGGCTTCGGGTATTGCGGAGAGAGACTCGGAATCCATAGATTGTCAGGTGAGACTTCCAAACAAAATTTCTTTGAATTGGAAATTTTTATATGGATAATTAAGAGATATTTATGCACTTTCATCATTTTTAGTTGTTCTTTACAGCCCATACGTTTTGTTTGTTAAAATTGGTTGATGCATCCTGCTTTCAACTGTATATGGAGTTTCTATTTGATTTTCTTATTTTCCTTCCAAAATGGGGATGTAAAGTTTGTAATTAAATAGCTGGTGCTGCTATTTTTGGAAATTTTAGCTTTGAATGATTACTTTCAGATCATGGTGTTATTTAGATTTGATCTTTTGCTGTGTGTTATTCTTATATTTTCCCTCTTCCTGGTTTAGGGGAGAATGGTGACAACTTGTTTCTGTATGCTGCTGCGGGATGTATTAGTTGCTATAATTCATGAAGGTGTTCAGAAAGAAGATGATGAATTTTCTCTTTGCTCTTTGTTAAAATTTTAGGATTTTAAAATGCTGGGATATATTGTATCTTATTTACATAGGCTTCTCCAGCACTAGCACAAGCACGATATTTTTTATTAAAAAAAATTGCAAACATTTTTTTGACTAATGTGGTTTTTTACTTTCAATCACAGTATCACATATATGCATGGATTTTTATAATCACCTAAACATATGACATTATGGGTCTTTTTCTCAGTCAATCTCGAAACATATTTTTGTATGGTAGTCCTGGAATAGAATTGAATATAACGGCTTTAAATGCATAATTTTTTGATAGTTTTGGTTATTGTGGCGTTTGTAAAGTTGTCCGTATTCTGTTTTGGTGTTGTTATTGCGACTTTCATAAAATTGTCTGCATTCTGTTTTGATGGTAGTTATTGCGGCGTTCATAAAGTTCTGTATTCTTTTTCAAACCTTAAATTTTTCCATTGTCATTGTACATGTCACTACTATAATCGGAAAAATTGCCGTATCTCCACGTGGATTTTGTTTGGGGTCTGTGGGCCTTTTTTTTTGTTTCTCTGTTATTATTTTTTGTCTTTTTCTTTCCATTTTTTTCTTGTTCAGGGAGTGCATAGGAAGGGTTATTGAAGGACACATGAATTTCTTAACATTTATTAGAATCCACCTTCTCAATCTAATTCAGCAGTTTTAGCATTATGCAGTTGGTTAAACTACTGAAATTTACTTCATAATTTTTTAGAGGACTTTAAGGTCCTTTTTTTTTTCCAGTTTGGGAGAGTGTTCGTCATTGGTTGCCATGCTTCAATTTTTGGACAAAGTTTTGCAGTATTGTTGGAACTTAAATCTTGGATTAAGGATCATATCTTTTAGCATTTTCCGTGTCTTTAACTAATCATTTATTAAAATTTTTACTTGATCTGTCCATGTGAAGTTTTGTTGACAATTATGATCTACATTAGTATTATTTATTCAAATGTTCCCTACGTGCTAGTTTACTGTTTACATGGTGTTATGTTACTTGGAAAGTTTGTATTAATTTCATAGAGAGCTGACGGTTTTCCCATTAGGCCAATCCTTCAAAAGTGGTTCTTGTTAATTGCTTCAGGGGCACATCTTTTATAACTATAATCAATATTAAGATACGCTTTTGTGCACTTGAAATTGTAGCTCTCAATTATATGAACTGTGACAAGGAGGACACTTACTACTGTAAGGGCTTGCCATTATGTTCCCCATCTCATGCTATTCGTTTTAATATCTATATGATTAATATTCATGTATTCTAGATCTGATAGGTGGAGCTGATCAATTTTTAAATTTTTATTTTCCGATTACCAATTAAGGTTAACTGGGCTGGGTTTGACAAATTAGAAGATGAGGGAGGCATCACCCAACAAGTTCTTTTGCTGGGGTACAGCTACGGATTTCAGGTTTGGGATGTTGAAGAAACAGCCAATATGCGCAACTTAGTTTCCAGGCATGATGGTCCCGTTTCATTTATGCAAATTTTACCTAAACCGATGGCATCAAAGCAGTCTGGGGATAAGTTTGCAGACAGTTGCCCATTACTGATCATCTGTGCTGATGGATCCTTCTCTGGAGATAATAACAACCAGGAGAGGTTGGCTTCTCCTTGTAATGGGTCCATCCAACACTGCCATGGTTCACTAAATGGTAGTTGTGTTCCTACTGTGGTTTGGTTTTATTCCTTGAGATCTCAGTCATATATACATCTTTTAAGGTTTAGGTCAGTTGTTCATTTAGTGAGATGCAGCTCTCGAGTTATTGCCGTTTTGCAGTCAAATCAGGTGTGTTTACAAACACATATTTCCCTTTTATTAGCTGCCTATGTTTATTTGTCTGCTTGGAAACATATGAATTAGATGTCTGTTTTACAGATACACTGTTTCAATGCTGTGACACTAGAGAGAGAATATACTATCCTTACAAATCCATTTGTTATGGGGAGTTCTGGGTCAGGAAATATAGGCTTTGGACCGCTTGCAGTGGGTCCCAGGTGGATGGCTTATAGTGGGAGCCAAGTTGCAATTTCAAATTCCGAGCGTGTGAGCCCACAACACCTTTCCCCCTCGGCTAGTTTTCCTAATCCTGCTTTAAATGAAAGCCTTGTTGCACATTTTTCAAAAGAGTCGGGCAAGAAACTTGCTGCTGGTATTGTGACTCTAGGAGATATGGGTTATAAGAAACTATCAAGGTATTACTCTGAGCTGGTTGTACCTGATGGCAACAACTTGCAGTCTGGGACTGCTCGAGGGAAGGCAAATGGTGTTGCTTTGCCTGATGCACACGATGTTGGCATGGTACGAAATATGCTTCTCAAGTGTGTCTCTTCTGGTTTTTACACACCGATTGCGTTAATTTGCTATGCTACTGTTGTCATTGCTGTCAAATTGACCCCCTCAAGTTATTAAGCCTAATATGACTATAGTTTGACTATAAGTTGTAGTACTTGGTTACTTTTTCTCTGAGTTCTCCCTGCTTAATCCAGGTAGGGAACTGTTATTTTAATGTCCTTGCATTTCAGTTTAAACTTGCACTTACATGTTTGTTTGTAATTCATCTGTCAGGTCATTGTCAGAGACACTGTTACCAGAACTGTTGTTGCACAGTTTAGGGCACATAAAAGTCCTATTCAATCACTATGCTTTGATCCCAGTGGCATCCTTTTAGTGACGGCTTCAGTTCATGGTCACAATATCAATGTTTTTCGTATTATACCTGGACATTCTGGAGCTTCTTCTGGTCCCTCTTATTGCCATATTTATAGGCTTCAACGTGGTTTCACAAATGCTGTAAGAGCTAGATTTACTGTTTTCATTTATTTGATTTCGTTTTGTTAGTGAAAAAGGAACTGATTCTTTTCTCTTTGGTAATGCTTTCTCAGGTCATACAGGGTATAAGTTTTAGTGTTGACAGCCAATGGATAATGATTAGTTCTTCGAAAGGAACAAGTCATCTCTTTCCTATTTCTCCTTCAGGGGGGTTAGTATCCACTGATGCTTGTTTTAGTACCAGAAACACTGGATCCAGCTTGATGGCAAATCCCATGGTTTACGAGCCACCAAGTTCAGGATTGCAGGTTCTAACTCAACAGAGTGTCTGCGTGTCCGGGCCCCCAATTACAGTTCATGCTGTTAGCAGACTAAGGAACGGAAATAGTGGATGGAGAAACACAGTGAGTGGTGCTGCTGCAGCTGCTACTGGGTGGACGAGTTCTCTTTCTGGAGTAATTGCTTCTGCTTTCTACAACTGCAAAGCCAATTATTTGTATGCAGATACCAGTTCTCCTAAGAAAAACTATTACCTGATGGTTTTTTCTCCTTCTGGTAACATGGTTCAATATGCACTGCGGCTCTCTCCTGTGGTTGATAGCACAACATCTTTGCCTGGAGCAAGTACCACTTGTGAATCAGGCCTCGACTGTGATAAAAGATTAGCAGTGGTGCCAATTCAGAAGTGGAATATTTGTCAAAAACAAAACAGAAAGGAGCGAGAAGATAATATCTATGATGAAAAAGTAAATTCAGATTGCAGTAAAGTATTTCCCAAAAGAACGAGACACGAAAACAGTGTACGTTCCAATGTTGTGGTTACAACCACAAAAGATAACATTACCGATGAAAGACATCATATGTATATATCTGAGGTGGAACTCCAGATGCATCAAAGTCGGAATCCATTGCAGTCGAGATCTGAGGTACCTTATCTTCCCCAGAAAATTTGATGGTTTTTGAGTAAATTGTGCTATCTTCGGTGAATGACGTCATTTTTTTTTTCCTTTCTGTAAAATTTATGGCCAGATATATTTTCAGTCAATGCTGACTGATGGCTGTAATATAGACGAGGAAGGTGCTTGTAGGAGAGAGATTGAAATTGAAAGAATCCCTGTTCGCACACTTGAAATGAGGTCAAAAAACTTGGTTCCAGTTTTTTATTATCTTCAACCTTCCAAATTTCAACAGGAGAGGTATGTTGAGATGGTTCTATATACTCTTTTTGTCCGAGGACTGACATATTCGACTTGTTTCATTTTTTTGCACTGCGTGAATAAGTATGTTGTGCTAGGGATTTCTCTGTGTGTTTCGGCTGCAGAAGATTCATTTACTCAGGGTTAGAGGGTGGAGTTCTGCCATGTCTTCTTTATTTGCCAGTAGTCTGTCTTAACTCCTCAGTTACTTTTGGTTGTGTGGTTACATTGATGTTCTTGATCTTAATTTTTGTTTTTGTTTTACATAATATTTCCATTTTTGTCTCACTAATGTTCCTTTTCATACAGGATTCCTGTTATAAATAGTGGCAACAATGGCCAAACCCTATATCAGGGGTCTGAGAATGGAGAACCAACCTACAGGATCAGTTCTGGCTCTCTCGACTCAACGAACAACATTGGCATTGTAGCGGCTGAATCAAACAATGACTCTGAAGGAACAGGTCGTGATGATCTTCAGGTCCCAACTGAAACAAACAGGGGTTTTGTATATACTAATGATACCCCGATAGTAAACACTAGGGACTGTAAATACTAAAGAAAACTCAACAATGGAAAGTCAGAGATCTGTATAATAGAGATGGCTTGAAAATTATGGAGAACCAATCAAAAGAAGACTACGAGTTTGATTAAAGGTATTTTTAGCAGGTGTTGCTCTATTCTTTTGTCTATGCATTATTAAGTCTTTTGATACTTCCTCTCGTTTTGTATCTGTCCTCTTAATACTATTAGCTAATAGTTGTCCTTGTGATTCGCTTAGAACTTCGTGTAGACTGTTCTCAACTTCAGTTTTCCAGTTATTTTTCAGGTTTGAAGGTATTTTTTTATTCTCTGGGAAGCTTTCTTAAAGTTTCATAATTGTGGGTGGATTATATAGAGTGAGAAATAGGAGCTTTGGATTGTAATGTGGAAGTTTGAAGACCTTGATGTTAGTTTTTATTTTGTGACTGTAAATACAGACTCAAACTACAGATGCTATCATTAGTTGTAATATGTAAATAAAAGCAAACTGTTTGCTGTATTTTATTGATTGCTCATCTGTTTATTATTTTTAATTCCACGTCTCTCCATATCTAATATTGTTAAAACTATGAGTTATTTGCTGAGCTGCACTATCGTACTGCTGAGAGAATGTATGTCAATTTTATCCCTCCCCCTCATAATGTAATTGTATCTTCTTTTTATATACATACAAGATTTTAGCTTATTTTTCTTCTCTAGCAAATATGCCAAAAATTTAGGGGTTGTTCTCTTTGTGTTTCAGTTTTGAGTTTTGAATTCATTTTGTGTTTTGTGTTTTGAGTGTCTGTTTTGAAATTACTGAAAATGCGTACTGTTTGTTATTTTGGAAAACTGTTTCTGAAAACATGAACCATGAACATACGTTTACTTTGAAACTCAAAACAATATTTTGTGTCCCGACCATATCTTGCTATATATAAAAAGTGGCTATAAAAGAGAATTTCTTGATTTAATGGAAAAACTAACGGAATTTTTTGTTTTAACGGAAATTTTTTTTTATCACCCCTTACTTTCAAAATTATAATTAAATAATAATAAAAAGAAATTAGTTTTTGACAATTCCTTTAAATTTAAAATATCTTGGAGCTAATTTATCTGAATCGATTTTTTTAGAGTCTAATTTATGTATGTTAGAGTAAATAATAACTTAATTATAGGAATTAATGTAATTAGAGGTTCTTTCCTTATTTAGATTGCTCCTCAATTTGTATATATATGATGCTTCTCCTATGTAATAATAACATAATATAATTCTCCTTTTTCGTATCCTTTTTCGTATCATGGTATCAGAGCAGTAAATTTTTTTTTTTTTCTTCAAACCTATGGTTGCCCGCTTGAGTCGACGGCTCTGTCTGGTGTTTCCGGCACCGCCTGTGCCTGGTGGGTGGTTTTTTGTGCGGCGATTGAGCTGTC
>CAIGRS010184521.1:0-13249 GCA_903798395.1 Fraxinus floribunda | reverse complement strand
TGCAAATCTATCTCACGATTGAGAGCAAAAAAAAAAATTGCCAACTCAAACCATGAAAGGCTCGAAAAGAATCATCTAAAAAAGTACTGACTATAAATTCTTTAGTGAACCTGCTGACAGCTAGAATATGCTTCCTTGAATTAACAAAAACTGGGTTCTTAAACACTGATACCTCGTGCTCATATTCCTCAAAGCTATTACCAAGAAGGACAATACGATTTAATTTATCTGCTCCCCAGTTCACTTGCAAGAGATTTTCGTATAACTCAGCCTCGCAGTATGGCATGAAAAATAGTGTAGGTTTTAAAGCTTGTCGGCGACCTTGCTCATTAAATGTCAAAACCATAGATTCCGTCAAAGAAATTATTGGATCAAACACTTCTATTTCTCCAATCCAATCAAAAAAGTTTTCTTTGCTTTCAGATGAAATTAAGCTCTGATACCATGTTAAACAATTTAAAGAAAAGAAAGAGAAAAAGGGAGGATATGGTTTTATTAATTCTGCATAATGAAAAGTGAATACAAAACCTAAATATAAAGAGACTATATATAGTCTAAAATAAAGGAAACTAAAAAACTATTCTACCCTTTCTACCATTAATAAACAATAAAACAAATAAGATTATATTTGTTAACAAATTCATCAAGCAATTTTGCTTCTTCAGAGAAAAAATTACTTAACAATTAGAGAAATAAGGAAACAGTTGTATGTGGAAAGGGAGGGTCTGATGTTCCTCCTGTGAAACTGACTTCTTTGAATAATAACTGGCAGCCGAATCTTGAAATCATCAGAGAAGAATAAACCATGACCCGAGTTTATGCCATCGCAAAATGTCATCGAGCACGTGTAACGAATTGTCATAAAATGTTACTATGACAGTGATCACTAGTTGTAATATGATTTTTTTTTCAGCTACATTATAAGAATCATGCTTAGTGTACAATCATAGATGACAATTTTATTGACAATATGTCACGTGAAAAATTGTGATTGGACAGTTACAAAAATAACTTATTTTTGCCAACAAAAAGTTTTTTGATAACTCATACATTATCAACTACATTGCCATTCATAATTGTACAAATAACTTAATCCAAATTATAAATGTAAAAGTGATTTGATCTTTGCTATGATTCTCATTGCAAGTTATGGGACTTGGATCACACATCGAAAGTGATTTGACATATATGAATTTCGATAATTGGGACTTAGATCACACGTCTCGTTTTGATTATCACAAATTTCTAACAAATTGATTTCAAGTGACTATAGTGATCATTACAAATCAATGAAATTGAAGACACAAGGTTCAAGGCCAAGAAATTTGCATGCAACGATCGACATGGACATAAAATTGATCAAACGAGACAATAAGGATTGATATTGAAATACTCGCTAAAAGATGTCTCAACAAGAGTCGACATGAAAGTCGAAGTACGTTCGAGCATGCTCGTCAAGACATTCAAAAGTTTAAGGCTTTTTTTTTTTTACAGTCATATATAAATGTAAAACATTTCAATACTTGGTAATAAATTGAAACGAGCTCAAATTTTGTTTTTACGATCGAAAAACCATGACAAAAACATTTTACTCGTAAATCATGTTTTCAAAAGTAAAAATCAAAGAACGTAATTTTGAAATATAACAAATACCTTGAAAAATTTTAACATCCCTCGAGTACTTCCATTTGTTAAAAATTAAAACAATGACGTTTCGGCATGAAACGGTCATACCGGACATCTAGTATGGAGTTTCAGCCCCAACGGTAAAAAAATTCAACCGTTCTGATTTTCTGACAAAACAGCTAGTTGACCGATCGGTACGTACCGGAAGTCCTGTACACCTCGTCCAGTATGGCAGGATTTTTGACGATTTTTCTCCTATAAATACCAACTCACTTTGCATTCAATTCTAACATTTTCTAGATCAATAAGTGAACATTTATTGAGATAAATCATTGATCTTCATTATTTATTCANTAAATACCAACTCACTTTGCATTCAATTCTAACATTTTCTAGATCAATAAGTGAACATTTATTGAGATAAATCATTGATCTTCATTATTTATTCAACCTCATAAATTGGTATATGCTTGAAAAACTTTTGATCAATACAAACTTGAAAAAATCAATTTCTATCGAAGTTTTTCAATTCAACACTTAAGCCATATTTATAGCCATCTATCGAAGTGTTTGCTTTCTTCTCTTCTTGTTCTCAACTTTGAATCTATTATTCATTAAGAAGAGAAGATCTCACTTGTGAACTCATTTTAAATTGTGGGTCGTGTTGAAGTTCCTTAAAGATCAATATTGTATAAGGATTGGTGCTCCTTATTGTAAATCACCGTGTGGGTCATATTGAGGTCCCATAAAGATCAATAGTGTTGGTTGTGTTGAGGTTCCGTAAAGCTCAACATTGTATAAAGATCGGTGTTCCTTGCTTGTAAGTTACCAGAAGTGTTGTAAATGGTTGGATTGTACCATAAGTCAATCGATAAAATGAAAACTGTCTTACTCGTGCTGGAGAGCATGGTATCAGGGGAAGTAGATCATTGTATTGGATCGAACCTCCATAACTATATCGTTTGCACTCTCTATCCCTTTTACTTAACGCTTTTGCTTTGTACAAATTACATTGTTTCACTGATTTGCGTACTTGTGTTTAGTTGTCTTCGTTTATTTGCACTTATTATTTGATTGATCTACTTGCTTGAACATGCTTGTGATTATTAATTTATTAACGTGTTTTTAACTTACGTGATTCTAGTTTATTATTCGAAAAAAATTTAAAAACCAATTCACTCCCTCTTAGTTAGCCAATCTTGAGCTTTCANTTTGCACTTATTATTTGATTGATCTACTTGCTTGAACATGCTTGTGATTATTAATTTATTAACGTGTTTTTAACTTACGTGATTCTAGTTAATTATTCGAAAAAGTTTTAAAAACCAATTCACCCCCATCTTGGTTAGCCAATCTTGGGATTTCACCTGCAGCATTCCTAGCCTTGCAAAATCGTCTATCTCCTATGGATCACGAAGAACATCATGTTCTTCATCGATCGGAACTTCAGTCAACTTCCATCAATCTTCAGCAACTCTGACAGATGTGGGGAAAAGAACGATTTTGTATTTGGATTATGGATATGATGTTTTTCTCACCAAAACAATATCAATGGACGAAGTTGAAAGACAAAATATGAATAATATCTCATAGCTCAAGTTCTCTCAATGTTCAACATTGTCCAAATACGTTCTAAGGTTATCTAGAGAGTGAATAACCCATCGGATCCATTTACAAATAGGTTATCTAGAGAGTGAATAAACTATTTATCGAGGAAAATGGATGAAAAGCCTAAATTAATAAGTCAGCTTAATTGAAACCTAACCTAGGACTAGAGATCCCACTCACTAAGTTCAATAGGAAAACTAGTTATGATTTACTTGATAAATAGCACTTCAGTGTTTTAACTCTTTCCTATTTCTATGATGCAAATAAATGCTGCCTATAAAAGATTGATTAGGATAAGTTATGCTTTTAATAATAACTATATCTTTTAAATAGTAAATGTGGAGTATTGTAGGTACTCTTTATAGAACATCACATATGTGAGTGCAAACTCGACCAATTCTATAAGAATTTTACTTAGACGAATTTTCTAGTGCACTTGCAAAACCTAGAAGGCCAGGGATGAAATAATGAATGCAATAGATAACCTAATTTTAGTATGAGAGATAATGTAACCGATATATTGTTTAGACTGAAAATGATGACCGACAGTTCAAAACCTTGCGTTCATTGATTAGCCAAGTAAGTCCAGTAGATTCTTACTAAGGAAGGTTCAAAGCAAAAGCCACCGATTCTAATGCATTATATTTTAGTTGTACTTTTCTTTGTCTTTCTTATTCCGAGTCGACTTCTTCCAATCATGTGGGGGATTGTTCGAATAATTGGTATTATTTATAATGAATTGGAATAAGTCTCCAATAGGTGCAACTCTTCAATGCAAAGGATGCATACAAAGAGTTTGTTGCTTAGAATAGGTAGGACTATTTAAAATGTGTATGATGAAAAGACATGGCCATTAGAAAGTGTGTATACTACACCATTTAATGTGAAACGGTGTGGTCTATGTTAAAGATATAACCATTCAAAAAGTCACTTGAAAATCTATAAATAGATACATTTATTTTTATTTTTTCCTACTCTAAATCAATTCTTAATTATTATTTTTTAATTCTTTCTTTCTCTAAATTCTGTCTAAATAGTTTTTATATTATTTTTAGTTTCGTGTCCGATATTTATTATTTGATATCTTTCATTCTAGAAGAGTACAGTCTTCGTCGAACAAAACTAATAGCGTGTTATATAAATTTTGGAAGAAGCATTGTATCTTGAGAGATAGACGTCCATTTTATCTTTTTAACACCAACATAGAGGCGAAATCTGTTTTAAGAATATTTGCATTCGCATACCTCGCTTCATTTCATCTTCTTTGATTTCTGCATTTCTACGTTTGAGTAAGTAGTGATTTGCTCATTATTATGCATGTACTATGATTCGGTATGTAGTTACTCTAGTATTTGCATGAAAATGTTTTTCATTAACAGAATTCATTCACTAATTTATCCAACAAACTTGGGCTCTTCAACTTCAATAACTAGACTTTGAGATATAAGTCTCCTAAAATCTATAACAATGGCATCAGAGCGAGTACCACGTCTTTCAGTTGCAATCGAGCGACACAGATGGTGACGCCAAAATAGTATTATTCATTCGGACTAGTCATGGGCTAGTGTAAAGTCGGTCCGAAGTAAGCGTCGAGATTGCGAATACAAGTTATGAAACTTGGATATCACATTGAAAATATGAACTTTATGTGTGCTTTATATAGACCTGGACTCTACAACTTCAATAACTAGATTTTAAACGTATGGCTCCCCTAAGATAAATAACAATGGCATCATAGTAGGCCAATGTCTCTCGATTTGCAATCGAGTAGTATAGATGGTGACATCGATATGGTAATTTTCGTTTGAGACTAGTCATAGGCTAGTGCAAAGTCAGCACGATGTGAGTGTCGAGATCACGGAGCGTGGTGGTTTGTCATGATTCTCATTTCAAATTATGAGACTTGGATCCCACATCGAAAATATGTGCTTTTGACATGTGGTTTATATAGATTTAGACTCTCTAACTTCAATAGCTAGGTTTTGAGGTATGAATCTCCTAAGATATATAACATTAGTATTAGATTAGGCGCCACATCTCCCGATTGTAATCGAGCGACATGAATGGTGACGTTGGTATAGTAACGTGCATCTGGGATTAGTCATAGGCTATATAAAGTCAGTCCGACATGGGCGTCGAGATCATCGAGTATGGTGGTTCATCTTGGGTTTAGGGCTTAGGGTTTGTCTTATGAGTTTGTCTTGGTTCCTATTGCAAATTATGGGACTTGGATCTCACATTGAAAGTATAGGCCTTTTGGTATGTGGTTTATATACACTTCAACTATCCAACTTCAATAGCTAGTTTTTGAGGTATGACTCTCAAAAGATCTTATGACAATCAACTTCATTTAAATCTTCACCTCAAGAGCTTTTCTATTTATTATATATCCTAGAGGTGGGCAAAAGTATCCGACCTAACTAGCGATTCGGTGTGGTTTTACTTAAATTTTCGTGGATTTTTCACACATGTAGATCTTTTCAAGAATTAATATGGATTATGTTGCCAAACCAAACAGTAAAAAAATTAAATGGATTATGTAGATCTTTTCAACATATGTAGATCATTCTACTGGTATCTTGATGAATATGTGATGAGATGTATTCTAAACCGTAGATAAAGATTAAATGCATTCGTCTATCTTCTATATTTCGAAATCTTCAAACATAAGATTGTATTTGTAAGTGAAAGAATGGCATTATAAGGATAGGAGGAAAAATGTATGATGCAATACTACATATTGAATGAATAAAACTAGGAAAGATTTCCTTATATTTCTACTTAGCAAAATTTAATGTCATACAAATTGACTGCTATATAATGTTAAAACTAAAACTCATTCTAAGTCCTACTACTGATGACTCCAACTTCTTTTGTTGGATTATTTCAAGTGATTTCATAATTATTTCCACCGAACTAACAAAGACAAAAAAAGAACATCTTTATTCTGATATTGGTTTTAACTCTCCTTCGGAAAATCCGATTCTATGTTCTTCATTGTGCTATCAAACGGTGTAGTGTTGCTGAATTGTCTCGATGTCAAGACCCTTGAGCTTAACCACTGACTCGACATGACCCTTGAGAGTGTGAAGCTCCCTCAGCCTTGCAACTTCAGCTCGTTTCTTGGCCTGTTCAGCGATTTCAGATAACTCTTGATAGCTGTTTTTGTCATTTAAAAGTTCCGAAGTTTCTGGTGGCTGGAGGCCATGTAGCGTACGTTGAGCCATTGCCCACTGTGCTTCCCTTTCTCCTCGACCATAATCCTTCTTTGATGTCAAGGCAGTCTGGATGTCAATAAGAGTGAATTATTAGACGAGAATAACAAAAACTGAACTTAGGTTCAATAAATTTAAGGTCGACTATATAAATTCCCTAACAATCATAAACATACCCTGTTATCAGTTAAAGTATTCCACGCCTTGCCAGTCAGTGCATATCGAATGATAAATTTGAAAATATCCAATGGGAAGTAGAAGACAATGCTGTAAATCCAGATGACAGCCGCCCAGCCCCAACCAATTCCTTGGATCCTTGCGAATCCCCAATTTGCATAGACCGCTATTAATGTTGCAATCTTGAGCATACATACGAACATAGTGGTCAGAATTATCGAATCATAAGAAGACATTAATTAATGGAAATGAGAAAAAGAAACATACCAGCTGTGCCACAAAAAAAGCAGCAACAAGTAGAAGACCAGGACGTTCCACAAAAGACCAACTCCTCGACCGAGTGACAAAGATGAGTGCCTGACTTACTATACTAACTTGAAGATAGAGAGCCGAATTGAGCTCATGGTAATTATTCTTGATTGGTCTTACGCCAAATTTTTTCTGCACATTTGATTATATTTTTATGAATTTCAGCAATCCGACAAATGATCATTGATTCAAATTTATATAGTCGAGTCCCTTACTGGGAAGAAATCTGACTCTCGTGCGGCCCAGAAGAAAACAACGGTCATCACAGCAAGGTAAGTTCCAAGAACAATTCCAGTGGCGAAAATCTCTTTCAGTTTCCAAGAATCGGGCAATGGTGATGGCTTCACCTTGTCTTTAGAAATGGTCATGATGGTTCCATCATTAAGAATTGCAATGATCAGAACCATGAATGGTGAGAAGTCGAACTTCCAGATGAGTGCAATGAGCATAAAACCGAGCACAATACGAATAGTTATGGAAACTGCATAAATTGTATAGTTCTTCATCCTCTGAAATATGGCCCTACTTGTCAAAACAGCACTCACTATCACACTTAATCCAGGCTCAGTTAGAACTATGTCTGATGCACCACGGGCAGCGTCAGTAGCATCAGCCACTGCAATGCCAATGTCTGCCCTCTTCAAAGCTGGTGCATCGTTGACTCCATCTCCTGTCATTCCACAGATGTGTTTTCTTTCCTGCAGCTTCTTCACTATCTCATATTTGTGCTCTGCAGTCACCGAAAATGTCATCAATTTTTACAATGGATTAGACTAGTGAATACAATCAGTTAAATGGATGCTTTAGGCTTCTCACCAGGAAAGACGCCTGCAAAGCCATCAGCCTTTTCAATGAGTTCCTCAACAGGGAGATGAGCAATACTTTCGTCCTTGTGTTGTCCGAGAAGGGAGGAAGAAGGATACATGTTTGTTCCCATTCCAAGCCTTCGACCAGTCTCTTTTGCAATAGCTAGCTGGTCACCTGTAATCATCTTTACATTGACACCGAGATTAAGGGCACGCTTAATGGTTTCTCCACTATCATGCCTTGGAGGGTCGAAAAGTGGCAGGAGACCCACAAAGATCCATGGCGACCCTGCACTCTCTTTAGTTTTCTCTGGTACTGTCTGAAACCAGGAAAATGTCACTGGCCAAATTGACTTCTACAAAGCTGAATTCATTCATAAAATGAGTACGGAAAAAAAAGAAAAAAATAAGATCACCTGTTTAGCGACAGCAAGAGAACGAAGACCACGGTCAGCAAACTTATCAATGATGGAGTGAACTTTTCTTTTCATATCTTCGCTTAGGCCGCAGAGATCAACAATCTGCGACAAGATATTGAAATAGCGATCATGTAAATTTAGGGGGAAATCTCATTTCACTTTAACAGAATAGCTGTAGTTTACCTGTTCAGGCGCCCCTTTGCTAGCCCTGTGCCAATTTCCATTACTGTCTATGTATGTATTAGCTGTGCGCTTTTCCACTGGATTGAACGGAAGGAAATGCACTTCGGTGATCCCTGCTCTTGCCTAGAAGACAAGTAGATTTTTATAACTATTTGCGTAGTGATTATGATAGGTAGACGAGTATGTATATACCTCCTTGGGATCGGCCAGCATTCCGACAATACAAGCATCAATAGCATCCTGATTCTCCACCCTTGAAGCTCTAGCACCAAGAAGAAGCACTGTATCCCTGTCACAATCCTTAGCAAATACCTACACAACAAATGTCCATGATCAGAGTATACAAGGCTATTGCTTGCATTGCCAGTTTGTATACTTGGCTTTCAATTTTCAAATTGAAACTTTGTCATCATTCTGTATTCAGTTACCAACCTCAATCAAGTTTTTGTCAACTGTGAGCTTGTTCAGGGTAAGAGTACCAGTCTTGTCACTACACAGTACATCCATTCCAGCCATTTCTTCAATAGCAGTCATCCTCTTAGTGATAGCACCTTGCTGTGACAACCGGTGGGATCCAATTGCCATAGTCACAGATAACACGGTCGGCATGGCAATTGGAATGCCTCCAATGAGAAGAACCAGCAAATTGTCAATACCATCTCTGTACCTCCTACGCTGTATTGGGTACATTACGACTATCTCTATTATCACGCCCACCGCAATGGAACATATGCAGAAGTTACCAATGGCTGTTAAAACCTAATTACAAAGGTCATTTTCATGCAATACAAGTTAGATGATTCAAACTGCATAGGCGAATCAAGTTTATTATTACAAAGCATACCTTCTGGAAGTGACCGACTTGCTCAGTGCTGTCAACAAGATGAGCAGCTTTTCCAAAGAAAGTGTTGATTCCAGTGGCAATGACAACAGCCTCAATCTCACCTTGTTTACAGGTGGAACCTGAGAACACTTCGTCCCCGGGGTTCTTAGTCACTGGCAATGATTCACCTGTGAGTGCAGATTGATCAATCTTGAGGGGATCTCCTTCAAGCAATCGAGCATCTGCGGGGATGATATCTCCCAACTTGATGCTAATGATATCTCCCGGAACCAGAATTGCAGCGTCCTGCTCACTCCATCTGCCATCCCTCAATACCTCCACAAAACAAAAATACACAAAAACTCAATTCAAAGACCTTGAGATTCCATCAGAGTTTTGTTAGTGCCTCGGCTAGAATTCTGAATACCTTTGTCTTTGGTGCAAGGCCTGCCATTAGAGCTGCTGCAGCATTGCCAGCATTGTTTTCCTCGATAAAGCTTATGGTGGAATTGATCACCAGTAAAACGAAAATACCAACAAAATCTTGCCAATCTGGAGGCTTACCCTGCAATCATTTATTCACGGCTTACAAAATGTTGACAAAAAGAAAAAATTGTTAAACAACTGTATGAAAATTACCTGTCCATTTGCCAAAGCAATGGCTATGATAGCAGCAATCTCCATAACCCATGACAGAGGATTCCACATGAAACCCAAAAATTTGAGGAGCTTACTTTCCTGTTCACGAACAATAAGTTTAAACGCGACTTATTTATTACCACCAGTTCATCAAAAAGTCTAAAAGGAACAAGGAACTATATAAAATTTGCCTTCTTCTCCTCTAGCTTGTTCGGGCCAAAGATTTGAATCCTCTTGTCGGCTTCGGCGCTTGTCAATCCCTCCTTTGAAGATTGCAATTGCTCGAATACTTGCTCGACAGGTATACGCTCCTATACAAAACCAAAACAAACAAAATCAATTCAATTAAATTAACCAATTGTGCATGCATAAAATATAAACAGCGAGTAAAAAGTTTGAATATAACAAACAAATACAATTCTAAATTCAAATCAAATATCTGAATCAGCGAGTAAAAAGTTTGAATATAAACACATAAAATAAATGTGAAAAAGTGAAAACACACAAACACACACACACACACACACAAATCATGCATGTAATGCAGTGGACCGGAAAAGTACGGATATTGCACAATTTTATGCATTTCCCAAAAATCTTAAAACAGAGACATGTTGTATATCAAACGAATACACGTTTAAACTCCGAACGAACGATCTGAATCAGCGAGTAAAATTTTAAACTCACAAAATCGGTTTCATAACACACAATTATGAGAAAATTAGAGAGAAATGGAGGGACGTACAAGATCGACGTTCTCATTTCTTATCTCCTCCAAGCTGCTACCCTTATTTGCGGCCATTTTTCTTTTCTTCTTCGATCTTTCTTCCTCTGACCTCCTTTAATATACAACAAATTTTCTATAATTTCACTCCCGATCAATGAAAATAACACTGAGAAATCATCATAAGCTCACTATATCTGTACATATACATACATACATACATGCATATACATACATACAATATATAGAAATCAAAGATGGAATTGAAGCTGGTTAGTGCATGTGTGTGTGTGTGTATATATATTAAAAGAGAAGTGTAATTTTGAGGAATATTGGTCGGGTTTATATGGACAGTATTAATTTACCAAATATGTAAATGAAGGAGCGGAAGTTTTGATTTCTCTCTCTAACCTGGTCGCACAATTTATGAAGTTGTTAGTGTCACCGAGTAGTGTTGGCTTATTTGTGTCCACGTCGAATTGGGGTTTGACACGTGGTGATTGAAAATGTTCGGATGGTTGGGATGTTGTACTTTGTGTGATAAAATATTTTTTTCTTCATTTTAAAGCTCTTAAGCACACAAAATATTTTAGCACAAATCATTATCAAAGACAAGATTTGTTAACTAATAGAACGTTGAAGATACAAAAAATAAATTGTCGAAAAAGAAGTATGATCAAAAGTTTTACAATGAACAAAAATTAAAAATCTTTATTGAATTAAGATACTAATAAAAATTATGGTGTCGATATAATTATCCAAAACTCAATTAACGTGGCCACTTGACTGACAATTTATGCATGCTTTATGCCCTTGTTCAAAAATCTATTAACCCCAAAATATGGGGATCAAATAAAAACGAGTTTGGCCGAAATTGTAGCCCCGGTTTGGATTTTGAATAGTAGATTTTTAGAGAACATGTTGTTAAAAAGTAGAAAAAAAATTTGGAATATATGAATTCAGGTCTTCAAATAAGAAAAATCATTAATTTAAATATTAAAATTGCATGCGACTTTCAGATGTATTGAAGATAAATTTTAAGTGATTTGACAATTTCTTCATCTAGCCTCTGTTTGTTGGAACTTACTTCCCCATTAGTAAAAAAATGAGGCCCGTTTTTTCCAAACTTGGTGGATCCCACAAAACACAAATGATCAACAATTGTAGGTTTAAATAATGTTCCAACGGCTCTATTTCTTCTATTATGTTGGAACAAACATGCTGCTAGTTGTGAGTCATATGGAAGTCTCGTGCAATTTTAACTTCTACATTGACGGTTTTGGTTCACTAGGGAACCTAAACTTATCAATTTAAATAAGTTAGGAACTTAAAATCTCACTTTAATTTTGAGGACCAATAAACGCATTATGTAAAACATTGAGGATCTTAATTCACGTGCAATTTAGTCCAAAAAATGAATTGGAATAACAAAAAGTTGACTTTGTTCAGCACGTGAAGTGCTTAATCAGGGATGGTACTGTGTTTAGTGAATTACTTCAAAAAAATGAGTTACTAAGAGTATCTTATATGCCTTCAATTGTTAAAGCGATACACAAGTTGAAAGACTTTCGATTTATGTAATAATATATAATTAATAGACACTCAAATTTAAATTTGATTTCCAATGCATTCTATGAACTATATTCTATGCGTATTTTGTTTCTTAAAATATAAACAAAATCCTTTGGAAAAAAAAAAAGAAAATTCCCAAGTCACGATGTCTAGCACAACTTCAAATCTAGACAGAACCATCGATAATGTCTATTTTTTCATGTGCCTCGTAATCTTGACCGGGCAATATTAGATTGTACTTGAGATGAAATTTTTTAAACATTGTTGGCAAAAGTCTTTTTAGCAATCCACGGTTGCATTGGAGATGATTATGACACTGGAGTAAGAGCGTGTTCGGTAGAGATTAAAATCGAATTAAAATTGAAAAATTAATCGTTATTGTTGACTTTTATTAGACGAGTGCGACCCAATAACGGCTATATTTTCAATTTTAATTGAATTTTAAGCCCGACCAAACGGGGCCTAATATTTACTTTAAGAAATAAGTAATTCCTTAAAATCAAAAAATAAAGTAATATATTTGCTCAAAAAAAAAAGTCACTAAAATGTAGCTTTTACATTTTTATGCTTAGCAAAAACAAGCTCAAAGTCCATGTGCAAGAAATCATGCAAAATGGAGCACAAATTTCATTTGGATAACATGGGTAGCTAAATTATATAGGGACAGGTGAAACCATGTGCTGATGAAATAAATAACATGGTGTTGTACCCCCAAATAAAACATAAGTTATGTATGCATTTCGTTGGGAGTATATAATATACGCGTGCGAGTACATTGATCATATATTTATAAATACGGTTTGCTTTAGACTTTAGTCGATCGATGGTTATAGAAGAATAATTAGAACAACAGCGTTAAATAACATTATTATTGACAAAATCCGCAACTTGAATGTTGATCACATCTTTTTTGGGTCCCACAGCTTTTTAATTACAAATTTCAAAAACTTCTATCACAATCTGCTAAAAAATCAAATTTTAATCTCCATCAAACATCCACTTAATTGGAATTATCAAGTATGATTTCTTAAACTGGTGCTATAAGATCACTGGAATTAGATAACATTATTCTAAAACATTTCGTTCAATACCATACAATAGATTGAACAAAACAACATTAAAGAAATGAAAAGAAGTTGATAGAACTG
>CAIGRS010184498.1:0-12848 GCA_903798395.1 Fraxinus floribunda | reverse complement strand
GTTCCAATTACCAAAAAGTAAAAAATAAAAAAAATTTAAACAATTAGAAAAAATTACCATATTCGTTTGACTTTGTTTTGCATAGAAATTGTCAACAAAAATGAAAATTCTTTTTACAAGGGTTGATAGAATTGGTTGCCATTGCCCCCAAAAAAAAAAAAAAAAATAGAAAACCTTTTACCGAAAAAAGGCAAGAAAACCAATTAACCAAAAACAAGGCAAATGGGCACGAGAGGGTGCAAATGGGCACGTGAGGGTGCAAATAGGAAAACCAATTCCCTATTAAATTTATCCTATCAAACACTACATTTGTTGGAAAAAGAAAAAAAAATTCCAACTTCCCTAAAAAATAATACATTTCAAACCGGGCCTAATATTTTTAGCTTAAAGAAAGTTTGTTCCTTTCCCTCTTTTTACAAAAATAATTATATTTCAA
Organism: Fraxinus floribunda; assembly: GCA_903798395.1. Taxonomy (NCBI): domain Eukaryota; kingdom Viridiplantae; phylum Streptophyta; class Magnoliopsida; order Lamiales; family Oleaceae; genus Fraxinus; species Fraxinus floribunda. Next base: position 12,412 of record CAIGRS010184498.1, on the reverse strand, counting down.
TTAAATTTATGAATTACACATGACTCATTTTTATCTATTTATAAATTAAATCGTTTATAATTATTCCATATTTTACCCATGAAAATATGTTTTCGCAGCTATACTTCCCTCTACCGAAGAAAAGAAAATTATCTTTTACCAAAATTTCTCTCGGTGTATGATTCAGATCGATCAAGCTGTTTCCATACTTTAACAATCCCATCTATAACTATAAGTGAAGTTTCTTGTAATTGCATTAAAACGATGACTGAATCTCGACTAATGTGAGTGTGTCCAAATTTGGACAAATTAGTCCTTAGAAGTCTAAAAACTAATATCCATCAGTTTCCAAATAAACGTACAGACAATTTGAAGATAACCTCAAACTCAACAGGTGTCTTAACAGCTCCAATGGTTCAAGCTTTATATTTCAGAATGCAAATAAAAGTTTCAGGTGACTCGTTCTCCAGGGATTGCTAATTCCAGTAGAATAACGGCCAGATTCTGCATTTCGATTTTTCGGCCCCAGTAGAAAACAAGTTTAGTCGATTACGACCAAATGTAAATAGACAGCCCCAAATCATAATTCAGCAATGGCTTGCTATAGTCCAGTACCCTGGTTTCTTCTCAAATTAGTTATGCAGTTGATTATCAATAAGCTTCTCCCAAATGCATCAAATTTTACATCATCCCTCAACAGATTCACTGTTTCTTGTCTTTAGTCTACTACTTCTACGAACCTCTGAAGATGGGGAATCAACTAACTTATTCTGCTCCTGGATTTGAGTATCTGGTGATTGATCTGTCTTACTTTCCCTCAATTTTGGCATTCCAGACTTGTATTCACTGGCAGCCTCAGTAGCCAAGTTTACAACCCCACTCGAAGAGTTATCCTTGGTGACACTTTCTGATTCCAGTTCAGGTCGTTTCTCATTGTCTTGATTCAAGGAAGTTCCTTGTTTCAAATCAGTTTCAGTTTTCTTCAATTCCATTTGTGGTCTATGGTTAAAGCTCCAACGGGTATTCTCAAACCATTTGGTAACCTGTATGAAAGACGTACAATGAAATATAAATATTTCAAATTGCAATAAGAGGGTAGAGCAAGATTAATGTATGCACCTGCTGGATTGTGAGCTCTAATTCCTTTGCCAAATTATCTTTCACAGCTCGCTCAGGGTATTGATTTTGTCTGAAAGATTCAAGTAGTCTCTACACCATCACAGCAACCATCATCAGATATTCAACAGAAGGAATGTTGGAAAGCTATAATATTGCCTATGGACGAACAAAATAATGTTATACTTGTAATAAAGCATTCTAAATTGTTACAAGAGTGCAGCTTTAGAAGATGCTGCACTCACATCGATATATAATTTCAAAGAATACATGTAAAACATGCACACGCACACACGCACCAGTGGGAACAAAATCCTTGCATGCAGATTGAGTGGTCATATTTTGGGAACCACCTATAAAGAAATGGTCATAGAAGATAATTCCCAATAGGATTCTAAAACTATTAAGGAAATGTATATAACTAGTACCTGTGTTACAGCTTCTCCAAGCCTTTTAGGTGCTGATCTTTTAACATTTGCACCCACAGAACCTGTTTCAGCAGGTATATTGATTGTGCCCCTATCAATTACATTTTTGTTAGTTCTTTTAGACCCATGCTCACTCTCTGTCGGGTTTTCATCCATGGCATCCATTTCGTTTTGAGCTAATGGAGTTTTGTCAGGAGACACCTTGTCTGCTTTTTCATGGTTAATCTTCCTTCTCTTTTGAGAAGGAATATCTTCAAAATCTTCATCACTTGATTCAGAAGAAGAATTTCCATATGTTTCCTTTAAAAGATACAACATCACAAACATAAGCAAACCAAGGGAGAAAGGAGAGAGAGAGAGAGAGAGAGAAGTAACAAACTGCTGTACTCGAGAAACAGCGTCAAGAAAGAATGTTTGAATAAGAGCTTGGAAGAGAGACATGTTAAGCTAAATAATGTTTGAACATCCAAACCAAAATTAATACTGATTGATGAGAGAGTAACTGACGTAAAAAACCTTCGCAATTATAATCCTCAATGATAACCAACTCCTTCGCTGAAATTTTGAGAACCACTAGCAACTTCTTTTGTGTGATTAACAAATCATATGTTTTCATAATTTCAGCTTCAAATTGATTGCATATAGCATTTACCTTACAAAAAAGGAAGGTACCTCTATTGCGGTGACTGAAATCATGGCCACAGTTGGTCAAAAAAGTGGCGCCTATCAAGTACATACATCAAAATTAAGAAGACTTTTAATTCCCTATTAAGCCTGGTACACACGAAACATTCAACTCCAGACAAAAGACCTTGTGAAGCAAACACAAAATAAACGGCTGTCAATCTGCTCCACCTATTGACTGTGTATGTACCAGCATGAATTACAAATGTGATGAATGTAACATTTAGTTTGAACACAAAGATCTTCAAAATATGTAAAATGGACCAAAACTCTAATTAGCGATGTAGATGGATTTAGTGAAAGTTGTGCTTTCTTGTAGACTGGATGGTTTTACAAGATTCCAACTTTAGATGTCACGCAGAAAAATCAAGATTGCCAAGACAAATCCAGATGCATGGTGAACCGCCTTTAACATGATAAAAATATTACAATGGACAAATCGAACAAAAATATAGTGTGAAAACGTAAAAGAAACTCACATCATTCAATTTTTTATAGTCCAGCCGTTCTACATGTCTTTTGCCAGAAACAGGTGCATAACTGGTCTCCAAAAGGTATGAAAGCTCGCCTCTTAGTGATTGACTCTTCACTTTACCTGCTTTAGATTTTTCTTCATCATCACCTAAAACTGAAGAAATTTCAGGTGCAGCGGCGTCATCAAGAAGAGCGCCAAGATCCTCTGAGTCAGATGTGAAATCAGAACTCGAACTATCCTGCTTCACCTCCTCATCTTGAACTGGAGCAGCGGGATCAAAATCATCATCTTCTGAATCATCGGAAGGAAGTCCCAAATACTGTTTGGTATTAGGAGAAGCCGCCAAATCATCAGATGCCAATAAGTAATCAGCATCATCAGAACTTGATTGGTCTCCAGATTCGTCATTACTTAATTCATCTCCTGAAACCTTCAAGACTGTATCCGGCTTATCAGGGTCATAATCATCATCCTCAGAATCATCCGACGAAGACCCAGAACCATCATCCAGCTTCTTCACTGATGCAGATGCAGCAGCCTCCGGAAAGATCTTCTGTAAATGAGAGGAGGGCATAATGAGCAGCTAAGTATCAACATTTAACCACTATCCATCCACAAAAAGTTAAGACTAGACCTCCCAACTCTCAATGACAGAAAGATTTGTTCCTTGGAAATCATTAAGATAACCAATGCAATCAACTTTACAATCACATCCATGGCAAAGCCAGCTTTCATCATCTAGAGGAACTGTATATACGCCCAAAAAGGGAATAATATTAGACCAAGAGATAAAAGTAAGAAGACATTCAGGATATGAGAAACAAAAGCAGGCTATGTCAGCTGAGAGTATGGAAAAAGTATGGAATTACTGTCTTGTTTTAGCAGAGGTGGTTCCAAACAAAACTGGTGAAACCCACGTTCACATGCACCATCACAAAGAATAATATCATTATCTGCGGTTACATCCTTAGAGCCACATTTCGAGCAGAAAATCTGCAATAGAAAAATATGCTTAAACATTCCCAAATCAATTCTAAATTATACACATAAAACTAAGTCGCGTTGCGTGCAATACTTGCAAGCAATGTTCTAAAAGGCAAAGGCAAAGACAAAGAATAATACTTTACAAGGAAGAAGAAAGCTCCTATGCATGGGGCTAACCGCTCACAAGTTTCAGATTTAATAATGTCATTTTTGAGTCAACCATGATTCTTTAACAGCTATGATTCGTGTATTATTACTTAATTATGCAAAAAAAATTACGCAATATAAAATTCAAGCCAAATGCAGCATCTGAAAGGTTACTGGAATAAATAATCAAGCAATTCAGTATGGAATAAAGCTTCAAAAAACATTTGTCCAGTTCACCAAAACAGAAGCAAGAATCTAAACAAATGGAGAAATACCTGATGATTTAGCAATGCATAGTATCACAAATAATGTAATTGGTCGTATAAAAACTGAAAGGATTATATTGATCGCCAAATAATATTACAATCCTGATTTGGGAAAAAGGATAACAAAAATGAGCAACCAATTTCATATAAAGAGAGAGAGAGAAAAAAAAAGAAAAGCAACACAAGATAGCTGCAAAGAGAAGTCTTTTTTTCCCGTCCTAACTCTAGGTGTCAAAATGCCTTTTAAAACATTGATCAAGAGCAACAGAACTGATGGATCCAGGCATCAGTGCAACTCCACGTGCTAAATTCATGTGCCACATGTGGAGTGCAAGACTGAATTGAATGAAGGGATGCCATCCAAACATTTAATATAATGCATGTGATAAAGAGTAGAAGATAATACAGCCACCGAACAAAAGGTAACTCCATACATCTTCACTGTCGATCTCTCCTGCAGAGTCAAACAAAGATTCTGGAAGCTTTCCCACAGCAAGTGACAGATCAAGGCGTTGAAATAAATCTCTTATTCTCAATTTGTAATCTAAGATATGAGATTTCGCAAGCTGAAGCTCTTTCTCTGGCTTTAATTTTTCCAAGCTGCAAGAAGTAAAATGATAATAAACCATGCTGATTAAGAGCGAACATTATGATTTAATTACCATTAACTAATGGTGCTTAGCTTTTATATTCACGCCATCTATGCTCAAATTACAAGATCATTGCATTTATGACAACCTGAAAGGATAAGTGTGTGCAACAACGATGAAAACCAAGACAAGACTGTTAGTTTTCTCTTGCTTTCTAAAACCTACACTATCCTAGTTAAGAGGCGGACTATGACAAGCTCCATTAATGTTCTTCAGGCAAATTAAAACTGTCTAATTGAGTTGAAAATAATGTGAATTGTGAAATTAAATTATGCATAGTGATATCATATAAATTTGAACTGCAGGCTCATATAAGGCAGTCATTTTGAAGCTACACCCAGAAATATCCATCATTGGAAGAAAAGGAAACAACATTCAAAACTAGTAACTGAAGGGAAAAAAAGATATTCAATAATTGCAGCAGAGTATATACATGGTGAAAATGCATTTGAAAAAAGTAATACCATCCCATCCCATAACCGAAGTGCAGACCAGCATCTCCAAATAAGTAGAAGATATTAAGTTCAAAAATCATGAGATAACCATTCCTGCCTGACAAGATTTGCATATTTCTAACGTTTTCCTTATTTTTCTTAAATAAATTGACACTGTTATAGATACATGTAAGTAGAGAGCAACATTTATTACCACATATTATTTCAATCTACCACTTAAACAACAGCGTCTATATGCCTGAAAAATAAAAAAAACAGAAATCTTACAGCAATTATGCACAGATTTTTGCAGACCATACAAACCTTTGTCTTTTCCATCCTTCTGCAGAATATGCGTCAATCAAGTTTTGCTCATATCTTATCCGGTGCAATAGATATCTAAGATGGGTCCTTGTTCTAGATAACTCATTTGCTGGACCTTTATTCATCTCCTTCTTTTTTCTCCCCCTCCTTTTCTTTTCTACATTAGCATTGTCTTCCACCGCGGTGTCTTTAGGATCAGAAGCTTTAGGTTTTTCTTGTGATTTTGAACGCAGTACCCACTTATTATTCGCCGAGCTCTTCGAATTTCTCAACTGCACAGGAGTTCCTTCTTCTACAGCCTTTAAGAGACTACGATCATTAATTACATCTTTCTCCATTGCTCCTGCTTGTCCAGAAAGAGTATTCACAGAGGCGCGGCCACATGGTGTCCCAAAATAGCCAAGAGCAAGAACCACATTTATTGCCTTACTGTCAGAAGGTCCTTCCAAGTTTTCAATGAGAGACGACGTCGAATTTTCTAATAGAGGTCCTTTTTGCTCTGTGCTGAAATTCTGGGTAACATCTCCAGGAGTTGGTCCCACTTCTTTAAATCCAGTAGTAGTCTCTTCCGTTAAATCTATTTTATTTTTAATGTTCTCAGCTCCAACCACCTCTTTCTGCTCTATTAGCTCAGTAACCACTGTCCCACATTCCAATTTACAGTCATTCGGTGTCTGGGGTTCAATACAAGAATTCTGGTTCAGAACTTCTGAAATTTCCAATCTTTCTAGCCCGTTACACTGGGATTCTTGAGTCTCTTTGTCTTTCGATCCCTTTTGTGCATTTTCAACCTTCTGATATTTCTGTCCCAATAAGTCATAGCCAACGCTAGTAAAATGAAGCTCTTCCCTTCCTTCACCTGTAGGTTGTTTAGGGCTTGCAGCTCCTTCAGTCTCGCACTTAGAATTCTGGTCCAGAACTTCGGAAATTTTCAGCTCAGATTCTTGAATCCCTACTTCTGCTGACCACTTTCGCACATTGTCAACCTCGTGACAATTCTGACCCAATAAGTCAGTAAAATGAAGCTCTTCCCTCCCTTCAACCGCAAGTTGCTTAGGGCTTGCAGCTCCTTTAGTTTCACAATTCTCTTGTTGTACAGGTACATCCATATTCACCACCCCAGACAAATAAACACTAAAAAGACAAACTCCAAAAACAAAATTCCCCCCAGTATCACTTACTAAACTAAAATCCTCAACTGCACCAAATCTTCAACCAAAAACCACAATTTCCATTTCAATTCGCCCTCATTGACCAGGAATTCTCTCACACCGAAAAAAATGATATTACACTTCTTTTCATGCAAATTTTCAGCTATTAATTGCTAAAAATAAAAATTTAGAAACAAAAATCGAACATATCAATTTCCATTGTTACAACATTATTCAGCAAAGTAAAGCAAAACATAAGTGAGTATAGACACCCATATACCTATGTACCTGTTGTCTCAGATCACGTGTAGGAGTCGGTAGAAAGGTAGGGCTTTTTTTTTTTAATTTCCTTTAATTATTTTACTCAGAGCTGAAATTAAACGAGCGCAAAGGAAAGTGAATGGGTAAGGTTATTTGTGATATCGAGGATTCTCCTCATCGCGAATAGAATGTGAAGGGCTCTCTCGATTTAGTGTGTGTATGTTTGTGTGTTTCAACCTCAGGCGGTGCTCAACGTACAACTGTACAAGCGTTGGCAACAGGGGGGGAGAGGCGCTTTTGTATCCCGAAACCTCTATTGTGCGCTGCGAGTGCAAGAAAAGGTGATGATTCCAGGGTTTGATGGGCCTGGAAATATTGGTCTGAATCATAGGACATGATCATTCGACAAGTAGCCTTCTTCTCGGAATGGTCCATTATCCCATATCAGGCATAAAGGCCCAAAGGAGTACACGTGCGCTGGCCCATGACCCGAGGGCACATGGCCTGCCCGCAGGAGCCTCAACGCTCAACCCCACCACCGGTCCACCTGTTTGATTCAATTCTAACGTCCACATAGATTATCAGATATATGCATATATATATACTAGGTTTAAGCAACGTGCAATGCACGTTTGCTTAGATTATATATAATTTTTTTGGTTAAGAATTAAATTTTTATTAATAAAGATGTAGTTTTTTTGGTTAATTAAATAACTAATGATGTCATGTTTTTTTTTTTTAATTTCCTTTAATTATTTTACTCAGAGCTGAAATTAAACGAGCGCAAAGGAAAGTGAATGGGTAAGGTTATTTGTGATATCGAGGATTCTCCTCATCGCGAATAGAATGTGAAGGGCTCTCTCGATTTAGTGAGTGTATGTTTGTGTGTTTCAACCTCAGGCGGTGCTCAACGTACAACTGTACAAGCGTTGGCAACAGGGGGGGAGGCGCTTTTGTATCCCGAAACCTCTATTGTGCGCTGCGAGTGCAAGAAAAGGTGATGATTCCAGGGTTTGATGGGCCTGGAAATATTGGTCTGAATCATAGGACATGATCATTTGACAAGTAGCCTTCTTCTCGGAATGGTCCATTATCCCATATCAGGCATAAAGGCCCAAAGGAGTACACGCGAGCTGGCCCATGACCCGAGGGCACATGGCCTGCCCGCAGGAGCCTCAACGCTCAACCCCACCACCGGTCCACCTGTTTGATTCAATTCTAACGTCCACATAGATTATCTGATATGCATATATATATATATATTGTGGCTGTAGCAGTTACAGTAAGGGCCCATCGGGAAAGAGAAGAAAAGAGAGAGAAGTAGAAGGTAGTAGTGGTTAATGGCAACCTTCGCCTCCTTTCTTTCATGTTCCCCTCTTCCTTCCATGCGACGTTGTTGCGGGATTTCACTTGCTCGGCCTTTCTCTGTTAATTATCCCACTAGGTATTTTATCAAATCTCCAAGTTTAAGAACCCTAGTTTTAGCTTCTTCTTCCGTTGGGGAAGTTACTGCTGGCGATGGGAATTCACGGTCGAAGGTGAGGATTTTATGTTTGAATTATATTTTCTGTTTATTGGTAGTTTTGATTTTATCTGTTTAGTTTGTTTAATCTTGCTGGTTTGGGGAGTTCTTAAAATAGCTAACTTTGGTTGGGAATTAGACTAGAGATGGAACACGATGAAAATTCTTTGATCGTCAACAAAAAATTAACTCATCTTGGCATAGTAAAATGTCGGAAATTAAATTTCAAATGGAAGTTGCAATGGCTAGTCGACTTTCTTGGAGCGGAATGAAAGGTACATAGAATATATAATGGCTAGCTTATTTGATTTGCCGCAAATGACTGGGAGAGAGGTGGGATTAAAATTTTGCGAATAATATAAATTGTGATGGAAGGCAAAGAGGTAGTAGGTCTGCCAGGAACTGATAATGCAATATTAATACCATGGCATAATATTATATTTTCCAGAAATCGGTTCTCTCAAATTTGATACTTGAGATAGAGCCTTTGGATGTGAGCCTTATACAGAAAGACGTTCCACCTACGACTATAGATGCCATGAAAAGGACCATTTCGGGAATGTTGGGCTTGCTTCCGTCTGACCAATTTCAGGTGATGATTGATGCGTTATGGGAACCACTCTCGAAGCTGTTGATTTCTTCAATGATGACCGGGTAGGTTCACTTTTCGTGACACATACTACACAATTTTGTTGGGCACGAAAAAAAATAAAGATAATGAGAAGCGTAATGAAGATAAGTAAATATTGTTGGAAGTGAGTGCTAACAATTTAGCTCATGTTTGAGCCACATTTTTTTTTTCATTCTCATTCTTCTACTCATTTTCAATCACACATTTTTCACTAAAAAAATATTTCTTATCACATTAATAACTTTTCCTTCTTTTTCAACCACATATTCTCCAAGTATAGTTGGTTTTTTTATGTAAGCACTTCGTTTTTACACGTGGTTTGTCCCAGAATCAGACTATATTATTATTCGAAATAGGACACCACAACACTGTTTGTTTATAATTTGTGAATACCCGCTCAAAAGCAATAGGTTTGTTGCCATGTGTGTTTGGTTCATACTAATTTACTAGAAGTAAATAAATTAGAGAATAGATTGTGTAATCTTGTGAATCGGGGACTCATTCTCTCAGATATTTTGTTCAGGAAGCCCTAATCTTTAACTTAGTGACTTAACACTAATTTATCTACTGATGTGGGTTTATGTTCTTAAGACGGCTCAAAGGTACTTGCAATGGAGATTGTAAGACAAACAAGTAGGCTCTTGTTTACAGACCGAGTTAACTGGATGTGGTATCACTTTAAAATTCATAAATTGATCTTAGAAGTGAATTAATTGATTGTTCTGAGTTTCAGCATTGTTGTTTGGAACCCTTGGGTAGGATATTTTAAATTCTAAATGCCATGACCTTTCGTTATTTTCTCAAATCATGACATAAATTTGTATGGTCATATCAGCCCAGGATGGAGCTTGCTTCTGGCGGAGGGTCCCGTGCCTGATGCATGCTTGAGTCCAACTAAGCTCTCAGCTAGGGTGTAGTATGTATATCTTTTGGTGTAGTTCTAGGCTAGATTATACTAGCGTGTTTTTATTTTTATTCATTGTGGTGGAAGATATATAAGTCGAGTAACCTCGCAAGTCGCAACTGTATTTTTGAAACTGTCAACTTCTGTGGTTTCTAGGTTCTCTAACATTTGAGAATACTCGTAGACGAGAAGATCATGTATACATGATTTTAATGGTATCTCATACATGTGTAAGCGTTCTATATTAGAGAAATTTTATTTGTTATCTAGAGTTGTTAGCATAACTGTTATTATAACCCTCAAGCTGCTATATTTTACTACTGAGATACTTCATGTAACATTCTCTCCTGTGTTCAGCCTAAATGTTAGTGTATATAACCTTTATTTTTTGATTATTACTTGTGCAAGTCATCTGAAAAAATTAATGATTCAATCTTGACTCTTCTTTGTTTCTAAGCTCACTCTCTAGTCCAATATCATGAGCTGTTCAGGCATGACTGTGTAATCATTAGTGAACTATGTTTTGAATTTTCGCTGGTGCATAATAGATCACTTTATGGTTTCCTATTTTATTGCAGGTATACATTGCGGAATGCTGAACATCGGCTTTGCCTTGAGAAAAATCTTGAAATCTATGAAGGACATATTGATAAACAAAAAACTGAAGATTCTAAACTTGAAGGTGAAGGTTTGTTGCTCAATGACGTTGTAGTGAGCAAGATTTTCAGACAAGACAACTTGCCAGTATCAGAGACAACCGGTGAAATTACATCAAAGATTCCAGATCTTGGGGGAATGCCTCTTGAAGCTCAAGAATATATATTGAGATTGCAATCTCATTTATCTTCTGTCAGAAAGGTGCGTACTTCATGGGTATCTTGGATTTCTTATTCATCCATGTATTAATTTTTTTCCAGAATTGGTTTTGGCTTTGCTATGCATTGTCAATATTTTGTTAATTAACCGTCTTATATGAAAACGGTATTTTCATATTCAAATATTGGTCGGGAGTAAAAAAATATCACTTGTTCGAGTGTCACCACCAAATGACTATTTTTTCCATGAGATAGTATGACTTTGGACCTGGGTGCCCCATCTACTTTAAAATAAAACAACTAAAATCAATTACCAGTATTCAATTTGTGGCTGAAATATGGAAGCTGCCATTTTGTGGAGCAATATTCCATAAATTGGATGTACTGGGTGTTTTCCACGTAAGTTTGATTGTTATGTGGATTAGATTACCATCTAACTGAGTTCACATTTTTTGTGGATTGATTAGTTCTTCTTGGTTATCTTATTCTATTAGTGGTAGTCTAGTGGGTTCTCTTTTGAATGTCCGTTTCCTTTTTATTGTTTTGCATTTGTATGCTCGGTGCTGCTCATAGAGGGTTTTATTGTCGCGTGTTGATTTTTAATCCTTATTTATTTCTCCAATTTAGATAAATGTTATATGACATTCTATTGTTGTTTATTAATTCTGCCTAATTAAGGAGCTCTGCGAAGTTAAGAGGAAATCTGCAGCTCTTCAGATGCAACAGTTTGTGGGGGAAGAACAGAATGACTTGTTAGATTATTTAAGATCTCTGCAACCAGAAAAGGTATGTATATATGTAAAAGTGCTAGTGATCATGCAAGGAGAGTGATCTTTATGGATGATAATGCAATAAGCTAATGCATTGAGGATCAAATGAAAGCGATTTTTGCTATAATAATTTCAGTTTGCAAATCAATTGACATTTTACTGAAAATATGGATGATATTGCAATAAGCTAATGCACTGAGGATCAAATGAAAGCGATTTTTGTTATAATAATTTCAGTTTGCAAATCAATTGACATTTTACTGAAAATGTGTTTTCTGTGCTAAATTTCATTTTCAGTGTCTGCAAAACCTCTCCTTTGGAATAGAGATTATGTTTTCTATAATTGTTCCTGATTAAAATTTCCTTTTTCTTTCACGAGTATCCATTTTGGGATAGGAATTTGAATATCACAACACAGCTGCACGTTTACATGTTTAGGATTTGTCCAGTTTATCTTTGGTGTAGAGCCAAGTGCTATTTTCAACTTCCCAACATAAAAATCTGCAAAGGAATGCTCATGAAGTTGTCCTCACCTTCTAGTGTAACTAGGATTAATTGCACTAAATTCAGTATCTTGCAAAAGGGAGGTGAAAAAAGGTCATATTAAACTGGGGATATCTATCACTTATCTGTAATTTCAATGGGTAGTAATCCTTCCATTTCTTTGATGCACACTTTAACTATGGACTATTTCTACTCTACTTTTGAGAGTTTAATCTGCACCACTTTTGGGGGGATGCATGTGCACTTCATCTGGCTCACAAGGCATTCATCAATTTCGTAATTTTTCTTTAGGGAGGACAACTAGCTTTAAGTGGCAGTTATGCTTCTATCAACTCTTCTTTCCTGTCCATCCTTTTGTTTTCTTCAT
>CAIGRS010184497.1:0-12889 GCA_903798395.1 Fraxinus floribunda | reverse complement strand
TATAGTTGGTTTAAAGCTGCAACCATTAGTCCGATAGTAGAATTGCCTAACTTTTTATCGTTTCTATCTTTTTTAAATTGATAATGCACTCCTTGTGTATTATCTTTATCTAATTTATAAAATTACGAGATTACTTATCAAAAAAAAAAAAGAGGTGATCTTTAGGATAGTGAATTTACAGATTTTAAAATTAAAACAGTTGCACCCAAGGAACCCTATCAGGGTTAACCGATATCAATAATTTTCTAGCAAAAATATCTACGTGGATAGGAAAAATAAACCTAGTGAGTTGTAAAAAAACAAATTAACTACTACTAAATGTACTATCACATTCTAATTCGTAATGACCTGATGAAAATTGGACCTTAAAATCAACTTTAAGGGTTCCTAGACCATAATTGAACTTCAATCTCAAAAAAATTTAAGGAACGCGACAACATAATGGCAACAAACAAAGCAGTGATTCAAGAAGGTATGATCTGCAAATCGGCAGATGGCAGTTCAAGTGTAAATAAATCCAAGAGGCCCAAGAGGTACTATAAAAGAGATTATAATTTCTTATTTCTGTTAATGTGGCAAAAGATTATGGGCTGAGCATCGTGGGGAAAGCTAAGCCAGTTAAAGAAAAATGTACCTGCCGAACATCATCAATAAATGCTTCATGTGATCCACAGTAAGACCCAAAAGCCAATCTAAGATCAATAGTCCTGAAGTCCAGGGGACGAGACACCATTGCAGGATAGCCAAGAAGTCCCTCATCATCATCATCGGGATTAAGAAATGTTTTTCCCAACAGATTGCAGAAAACCTCATCTTCATCTGTAGCAGCAGCACGGCGTAGCACAATGCGACATTGTTTCATGATCAGATCAGACAAACTAGTCGTACTCTTCACCTTTTCTTTCTTCTCAGGCTTCTGCTGCAGAATTCCACTGCCAACATTGTCCAGAACTGAGATAACTGCTCTCTGTATTCAATCCACAGAGACAAGATTAAAGTAAAGCTTATCTTTATTACATGCGTACAAAGATCGTAAGATCTGGCTTTTGCAAAGGCACGAACAATTAGTGCATTTTTAAATGTAAGCTTGATAGATTAGGTAAGAAGAGCACCTTAGTTGGCCCTGAAGCATTACCCTTATACACTTCTTTACTGATAGACTGCTCCAATCTTATCTTAGCCCATTCAGGTGGATTTCTCTCTAAAGCTTCATTTACACACCTTCTAATCCGGGCTCCCACATTTGTGGGTAACTTTCTCACAGGTTCCAGAACTTGTACCCATTCAGGGATTATGCCTTCATTCAACTCAATCATTTTAGAAGCACCATCTGGATCAGTCTCTTTCTCATATATGCTAAAAACCTCACTTTCACTCTTCAATGATCCAAATATTTGCTTCATAGTGTCTCCAAGAATCTGTGAACCTCATACATTACATCATATTAGTCAACAAGTCATTTACAACCAGAGGGGTAAGTGAAAAAAGAATAATTCTGATGATGGAAAAACTAGCAACAAAACCAACATCTTTCATAGATAGTTACAATGGCATCTGATTCAAACCTTAAAATGCATCAAATGACCAATAAATGTGGATTTTATTTCCAGACAAGTACGAAATTAACTTGACAAAAGTTACATCACTGACTACCCTCTCTCCAACTGTAGCAGAGACTGCTAAGCCATAGCACTGATTCTATTCAAATGCAGGGTCTATAGAAGAGGTTCTGGTTATTTCCTAGCAAGTGAGCACGTCAACAAGAACCAAAGATCATCAATGTAACAATCAAGGAACGAAAGAAAGTCATTTTGTGAGACCATAAGGAAAAGGATGATGCATGCATGGAAACTGAATGTGAATGAATGATCTCTACTCTAATTTTCAGAAATTTTCAGTTTTCCAAAAGTGCGTTGAGAACTGCATATATTATAGAATCCAAGATATTAGCCCGTCATAACCTGATATGCTTATGATTACAGAAATTTATACAAAGACGGTGAATTATCCAGAAGTGAACAATCCTCATACCAAGAGCTATTATAATATGCCTTTTTCTTTCATTCCCACTATGCTTTCTGAGCATGATCTCAAAATTACTTCCATTTAAAACCAAAAAATATTAGATGCAGTCATATATCATAGATCTTGAAACATATACCTCCAATTATGTGATGAAGGTAATTAAAAATGAATGGAAGTAGCACCAATATAGTTTATTTTCACTCTTCTATCTGTCATGAATTTTGGCTTCAAACCATAAGATTGACAAAAAGAATTGAGTAAATCCTACCACTGCGTCTCCCTCCAATCCCTCCATGCCTGTAAAAGACCCACAAAGTGTCCCACCATCACCTTGTAAGCAATGGAAAACTTTCCCGCTCTCACGGCTAGCAATCTCTGCAGAATCAAGATTACCATCCATGGACAACACAGCCAAAATGTATCTACGGGCAATTTCAGGCCAAGTAAGTGCATTGACTGGAAGAGCGTCAAGCTTCAATTTTGTCGAAGCAGCCAAACCATCCGAATCTTTCTTCCTGCCTCGTCTTGATTTAGATTCTCCAGAATCAAACTTGGAACTTACATATGGTACGACTTTCGACAACAATGCACTAGAAAGCAATTTCAGAAGTGAGACATGAGTCTTAGCTAGAATCTGACCAGTACATCTGCTAAGACAAGCAACTCTGCCTTGAGAGACCTCCCCGTCTCTTACATAGGGGGTGGCATCTCCAGTGTCCTGAGTTTCATTTCCAGAATTTTCTAGCTGATAAAGACTGTCTAACCATGGATTTATGAGTTCAGATTCAAGTTCCTGAAAAGAAAATGGATCTCCAATCCCCAAAACTTCTATGAAATGCCACGAGAGTTCCCAAACCTGATACAATATAGAAATAATAAGCATAGAACCTGCAAACTAATTTATTAAAATAATTGAACTACTTCATGGTACCTGCAGAGCGTCGCCCATTAAATATGCAGGAAGCCTTGAGCTAAGTGGCTTGCCTGGAGGACAATGATCCAGCATCGCCTTGTCTTCTGAATCATCTAATTGCAGTTTAGGTCTCTTCGAACTTCCAACGGAACAGACTGATTCCCTCTCACCTAGTGTGTCACTCTTCTTTTTAGCCTGAAGGAAGCCACTCCCAACAGTTTGTAGGTTTGAAATATGCTTTCTATCGTTCAAAGTTACATATCCTGAACATGCAGGAAATCCAGGAAGCAGTTCTATGATTTCCTGAACAAATTCTGCATCCAGTCCAAACCTATCCTGTTTTAACCATGTCATCAGCATTCCACAAGCTGTATTTAACTCATTATCACTCCGAATTGATCGTGGGATCTGGATAGGGCCAGCCAAAGAAGAAAATTTGGACAATGAATCGATGTTCTCCAAATATTGAGTATCTGTACCATCTGCATCATGACTACAAAAAAACTGAACTGCACCATTTTGTTTATATTTCTCCTTATAAGCACGGAGAAAAGAATCGGAGACCATTTCCCAAACAGATGATGAAGATATTCCCTCCACTTGGAATTCTCCAATGATATCTTTGAGTACTGAGATGGAACCTGCTAAATTTCCAGACATCTGAGGAAGGCATTCTAGCTCCAACATTGAAAAATTCGCTTCTTGGGAATGACAAAATTCATTTCCTCTATTTGAAGTTTCATAATTTAAACATGGAGGGACATCTTCATTCAGCATCATTTGTATAAAAGTACTTTCATCATCGATCGCCTGGTATATGGCCGGATCATCTTTCTTCATTTTGTCTTCCCCTTCACAAGAACCAAGTTTCGGCCTTGAGAGGATAGTTGAACCGATTGGGATGGACTGTGTGGTGCAAGGATATCTATGAACCTTAAAAATTGGGCCAGACTCACCTCCATCTGCTACCTCACATACAAAAAGAGACCCGGTAATTTTATCGTGCCAGATGGATTTGTAACCAACAGGCCAGATCTGGCTAATAGTGTGGTATGATGGCCGTGGATCAACATTGCCAGCTGAAACAAGATAAAAATCCTCAAACTGCATTGGGAACCCATCCTGGATCACAGTCAAATAATATTTACAATTAACATAAGAAGACAAACATGGACACAACTCTTTACACAAGAGGGAATGTGGAAGGGTGGATTTGAAAAAATCAAGGTCCATAATAGTTCATGCATAAACTTACATGAATTCCACATATTCCAGGGCCACCATCTTCAGCAAAACCAAGTTCCCGCGTGCTCTTGCTATTATTCATCTCAAGGCTATCCTTGGTCCCTGAGCCTGACAAGAAACCCCTGCAATTACTGCTCCTCAGTATGCTCTGACTTGGTCCACAGCTTCTGGCTGTCAGAGACACAGAAATTTCATGCTTTGCTGGATCATTTTGTAATCCATCTTGCGAAATGGTAAATTCATTGTAACGATTTTCATTCTCTACACAATGGTCTCTTGGTGGCAATCCTAAATGACAAACAACATCATCCATAGATTTGAGCCTACTTCCATCTGGGGCAATATAAACAGCAGAGGTTCTGCAACTTCTTTCACAGTACTCGAATTCGACACACCAACCTTCTCCCAGAACACCATTCCTTTTAGAAATATATTCTCTGAGAGTTTGCAGATATACCATGTTTGAACTTTGAAGAGAGTTGAATGAGTCAAAATGACTAGTCAGAAGACTCCCATCAAATGTGGATCCAAGATGAACTTTATCTGAATTGCCTTCGAAATGCATTCTCCGCTTCACCGCGTCTTCAAAACTCAATTTAGCAGTACCTGTAGCAGCCCACGAGCTCTTCAGAAGATTATATCCCTTATCCACACACAAATTACTTGAAAATGTAGTTTTGATTCGATGGCCAGAAAAATAAGTATCAAGCAAAGCCTGTATTCTACAAATTACAAACACACAAGCATTAATAATATTGCACGAAGAAAAGTTATCACCAAGGAGGATAAACATAAACAAAATCCAAAATCATTGCAGATTGTTATTCAATCACAGACCCTATATCCTTCTACTTGTAATAACACAAACAATTATATACGACACAAGAAGAATGAAATAATGAGCCTGACAAGAGAACAGTCCAAAAGTAACTCAAGTTATAGCAGAGCACCACAATGTGGAAGAAGCCCATAGAAAAATCAACCTCCCTTCGACGATATGGAGGCAAGAAAAACAACACAATCCCATAATAAATGGAGTACAGATGAATCAGTGTCGGGGCCAGATATCAGGTTCAGTGGGGCATGACTTAGCTGCGGAATTGTTTTTCAAACAAGACAACAACAACCATTACGGATATCAAGACAATAAAATGCCTACTTGTTTTGAGATTTTACAAGCAAATTCAGAGCTTTGAGATTTTCACTTAGGGGCCAGCAACATAGTATTTTGCGCCATTTTTCGATTGTAGTAGCAAAAATTGTGTGTCCCAACTTCAAAACCTTGCAGCAAACTTCAAACTCCAGTCCAGTATATCAAAATGCCATTGTTCTTTATGTCACGTTTGTTTATAGATGGTGAATCCAATCATGGATATCGAGACACTAAAATGCCTCATTTGTCAAGTTGAATTGTTAAATGAAATCACATTACATATTAATCTAAACCTTTTGAACTCCATACCAAGACCACATGCGCTTAATTAGAACAAGATTCTGTCTAAAGTAAATTATTAGTAGAATTAAATAATGAGAGAAAGCTACTACTCGAACTTATATTTGCCTCCAGTTCAGGACAAGGAGTTTTAAACTCGGAAATAAGCTGAATTTATTAATTTAATATAACTCCTATATTTCTTTTTAAAAATACCACAAAATAATATTTTGTATAATTGAACAAATTTATGAAAGAAAGTGAACATATTAATATCTATATTAAAAGGCTAAAAACCAAATTTGCATAAAATGTGATGAAACTAAATTAATAGGAGGAGTAAATACTCTTTTAACATACGCATCTCTTCTATCAGCTCGTAAACAGCCTTTCAAACAGTAGAGAACTGATCAGCCTCAAATGGTGATATGGATCAAATCTGTATGTATGGATTTTGAATGGAGATCTGGGATTAAATGGGGGAGTGGGGTTTGGATTTTGGGATACAGAATTAGGGATCCAGGAAAGTAGAAACTGGTGTTTTGGAGCATGCCAAACAGTCAAAATTGGGGATCCATTTTATTTAGGCGTTTTTAAGAGAAAATTTTGAAAAAGTGGGAAAAAAAAAAATTCTCAAACCCAGTGGCCATTGCTGGACCTTCCTAACTCTGAAATTCTCAAATATTTGAGAAATCCTCTCGAGCCAAAAGCACCAAGAAATATAAAAATATGCAAGTCTGTATCCTCATTTATTGTATGTCAAGTTCTAGAAAATTGCCTTGAAAATTACCTCCACCAAAGTGCAGTAGACAAATTGATGCAGCGGAAGTTTAACGGAATGAAGAACACAATCAAAAAACTCGATTATTCAAAATTGAATGCCAAGAGTGGGTCGCAAGAATTAGAAAAACTCCAAACTTCTAGTTTCTATTCTATAAAACAACCAAAGCACCAACGGGGCTGCGGCTACTGATTTAAAACAAACCCTACTTGCTATTCTAAAGTATATTATACCCTAAGTCCTCACTCTTTAATTAAAATTAAGTAAGGACCCCTATATACTTCATACAAATAGCATAATTGAACAATCGTTAAACCTTATGCCATTGGTCTCGAGCCTTTTGAACCAAAATTAAGTGGGTCGCTTGGGCTCAACCAATCCATGTTTAAATTTTTTATTTTGCTATAATAAGGATCCAAGAGTAGTTAGGCTCAGGATTAAAATAATTTGAGCTGGTTAAAGCGGAATCGAGGTAATTAATAACAGAGAGAAAATTGGATTGAAAGAGCTTTTGGAAGAAATCAAAATAAAATCTTTCTACCCAGGCTGATTTTACCTTGTATTGATAGGTGTTTTGACAATTAGAGAAAACGTGACATGAAAGTAAATAACTTTTATGATGATAATCTTCATTTAAATCTATTAGTACATCTTCTTGCTGGCTTTCAATTTCTACTGTTCTACATTTCAGTTTTGGACTCGCGCATGAATGATGTTCCTTTACTTGGTAAAGAAGCTTAATTATCTACTGCCCAACTTATTGTATTGCACCATGGGGTGTTTATAACCTAAAGTATTTAATGCATTAACAAAAGCCAATAGACTCGTTGATACTAAAGATCACTATGATATGCTCCACTCTTACCACCTATCAAATATTTGATTAACATGGAAATCCCATTACTTTGGCTCCTGTGAAAGCATAACATGTTATTTCAGAAAATATGGTCTTATAGCATTGCCTGGCACTAGACACATAACATGCTTCTATGCTTTCTTATTGGAGCTCCTTTCACATAGGAGTTGCTCAATGTTCAATAACACAAGTTTATGGACTTCAATTTTAAATTCAAATATTAGTTGCCTCCCATCATTAATCACGTGATTGAGAGAACGCATCAAATTGAATTAGTTTAGTATCCATTATAAATGAGGCTAAGACAAGTGTCAAAAGAAGAGTTTTGACCTATCATCCTGTTCACGTGGACGCCGTATACATTACCTCCATCAAAAATTGCTTTTGCTCATACTATCAAAATGAAAATTATAAGCAGCATACCAATTAACCACCAGTACATGTGTACCAAGTAAACATTGAGAATATTTCTCCGCGCTCAAGAGGTTGTAGGCGGACTTCTTGTAAATATAAGCACACAGAAAAATTCATTTGAGTTATTGATTAATTTCCCTTTCAGAAAAACACTGAATTCTTATCAATTATTCACATTCAAAACAAGTAAAGAAACAATTGATCACCAAAAGAACCCTGGTACAGAAGAAATTATCAGATAACATACTACTCCGAAAGCATGTGAGTTCCCGCACATTAAAAGCAAGCAACGTTGAGAAGTTTAATCAATTCAAAAGTGAAAGGAAGTACAGTAATCGTTGTCTTGCTTAAAAGTGCGATGTGAAAATAAACAAGAATCATATACTTTCAAATAGCACAAAAAGTATATATAAAGAAAGAAAATCCGTACTTGCTAGTGCCACCGTGATTCCGCTCCCTGTTCTGCCTTGCAGTCGCAGCCACGCGATCAGTCAGGTGCACAAAATTCCGCTCCACTTCGGCCTCCGCCTCCCGTGGCGGCGAAGCATTGATATCTAAAAGCCCCACACCACTACCACTGCCGCCGCCGACACTTCCACCACTCTTCAGCAAACACCTAAAGCACTTCCACTCCTCTGACGCAGGCCCATTACGTCTCCCGCCCGGAACCCCCTTCTTACAAACTGCGCAGACCAAAATTCCACCTGACGGACCCACCTCAGCTTCGCGGGGCGAGGTAATCGGCGTCTCGTTCAGATCAATAAAAAATGCCATGTTTTTTGCAGCTCACATCAGGGCTCCCATTATTTCAACATCCAATTCTCAAAAACTTGCAGAAAAATCCCGCCCAAAACTCTCAACATCAACGAGCAATATATGAACATAAAACTGTAAATACCTCTGTATGGATATTATGTATAAGCGTTAGAACTAAAAGGTAAAGGGTTTTTTGGGATATTTACAGAAGAGAAATTTTGTGCGCCTTTTGTATGGAAAAAAATTGGAGGGGGAGAGAGAGAGACGCCTGTGGGGTTGGGCGTGGGGGGGGGGGGGGGGGNAAACCAGTTTGAAGGGATCTAGCATTTCTATTAATACACATACAATTTATTCTCCCTAGATGATTCATTTATTTAAAAATTACATGGACCCGTGACTACATGCATCTAATATTCAAATACATCTAAGAATACTCAAATACATGAACACAACTTTGAATTTGATTTATTCATTGGCCTTCTGTAAACCAAAATTGCTTTTGATTCGAAAAGCTACAATCCATTCTTTTCATAACCATGTCAAGGAGCCATCATCTTTTCTAAATAAGTAGTTGATGCGGTGCAATGCATGTGTTTTTGTTTAGTTGGCTATTTAATAGCGTGTAATGATTGTTAGTTATTTTACACAAATTTGGACTAGATTTTCGTCTCATGATTTCACTTTCTAGTTCATCGATCATGAGGTTCCTCTCCTATTCAGTCTATGAAAAAGGAGGTTCATATTTCAAAGGCCGCAAATATAACTAAGATCCAAACTAAAAATGCTACACATTCTAGAGGTGCAATAGGATGATATGCCTATGCATAATACATGCTTTGATCAATTGTAATTTTGTATCCTTTAGGAACAGCATAATTTACTGAATGTTCAGCACTCAAATGAATAGCACCAGCAATTTACTTTTCTGAAGCACATTGCAGAAATTTGAAGCATGACTAAAATAAGAATTCTATAATATTGCAAGGAAAACAAGATAAATTTGTACCAATAGAGTTTGGGCACAGCCGAGTCAGAAGTTCAAACCGAATATCCCTTTCACAATTCATAGTTCTTTTATGTATCTTAAATATATGTTTTTTGAGATCTGACAGTCCAAACTCAACCTTACTATCTAGCTATCGAGGACGCAATAGAGCTAGGTCTAGCGTATTTGGTATGGATAATATAAATAACCAGTACTTAAGCACACAAATCATAACAAGTGTCTTTCAAGAGGAAAAAATATAAAGGGTCTCAACAAGAACATAATCATATTTGACCAATGTACATTGTTAACATCAAGAAATGAAATAGTCAAGAATTTCGAGTAACTGGTGTCACTTTGTCCTATTAGAAACTAATAACAAGCCAATCAATTTAAATGTTACATCATTCAGCCTATTTTGGATGCATATCATTCTTCAATTTCATAGGATGAATTTTCATGTAAATCAGGAAGAGCCACTATGTCCAGTTTTACCGTGCAGAATAAATTGTTTAGAACTTATATTTCTACACCCTATTGATGCTGTAATTCCAGTCACAACTGTTTTCTGTATTTATTGTCACACTCAATGGACAAGCTCTATTACCTCACGCTCAGCAGATCCAATCATCTCAAATGTTTCCAAATCCCAGAATTTTACAGTTTGGTCTGCCGAACCTGGAACACATTATATATTACAGAAGTTCGTATTCCTTAGTGCCTGAAAAACCAGTTATATTACGTAATAGCACATGCTCACCCGTCGCCAAAAGAAACTCGGTTGGATGGAAATCTATTGAACATATATGTCCTTCATGGAATTCGAAATCATGCAAAAGCTTTCCAGATGTAAGGTCCCACACCTGTACCACACAAAAAGAATTTATAACTGAGAAAAATGGATAATAATTAATTTCAGAAAACAAATTTTATCAAAATATCTTAGTAATACCTTTACAACATTATCAAATCCACCAGAGACTACCCAGCGGCCATCAGGAGTGAACCTTATGGTGCTTATACCTCGAGTATGGCCCTTGTATGTGTGAATGCATCCTTTCTTTTTAATATCCCAGATCTTTAAATTAGTGTCCATGGAACCAGATGCAAATATATCACCAAATGGATGGAATTCAAGAGCAGTGCAATAGGATCTGTGCCCAGTGAGAGTGCGAACAGCTACAGTTAAGAATATTAACTAAATTAGGAGTTCAGCGAAGTCAAATTCAAGACCATCCTTATAAGGATGTTTCTGACAGACAATGGAGTACAGAAATCGCAAGCTAGAAAACACACACTCCAGATTCTGAGAATCAACAATGCAGGTTCAAATATTATTCTCTTTTATGCAATGTATAGTATAAAGAATTAAAAAATGACTTACTTTTTGTTTCTTCTAAATCCCAGAGTTTTATGGCACCAGAAGAAGATCCAGCAACCACTAAAATCTCTTCTGAATCAAAAGCTACAGACTCTACTGGACTTGTGTGACCACATAATTCTGCACAATCACCAAAATGGGATCTTCTTTTAGTTGTATAATGTGACACAAAAATTGAAGTTGGTACAAAATTATACGTAATATTTTCTCAGAATAGAAGACCACATGCTTTGGAAGATATTCATTGATGGGAGTTCTGTATTTCCAAGATAACTTCATTATGCTCAGAAACAACAATATGTGGATAAGAGCAGCAGATAATATTGACCTGTGTAAAATTAACTCCGTCCAATAATTTTAAGAATTCCAGATATTACCCAAGCTAACATATGAAAATACTTATGATAGAGAAAGTGCATGATGACTGGTCAGCCCTACATTGATGGCATGCATCAACTCCATATTTCAAATTTCAATTCAACAGCAAATTAAATGCAAGTAAACTAAAATTAAAGGTACTGCTGCTTACGGAGCACATTTGATCATGCTTAAAAGTTACATGCTAGAAAGTACGTAGAGACTTTCCTCAAAAAGTAAGTTTGTTAGCGAAAACGGAAACTTCGAAAATCATGTTAGGCAAAATAAGTAATATAAAAGTAAGCCAAATTATCCAGATGCCACAAACAATCTAGGACTGACAAAATTGTTTCCGCTTTATTTTCTTAAATTTGAAACAACATAACAGCAAATTGCTATTATTTTTAAATAATACTTAAACTTGCACGTTTAGTGTGTTCACGATCAGCTTAGAAATTAAATCCCGAGACTACGGAAGATAGAGAAAAAGTATGCAGCTAATGAATGGCTAGCCCTAAGCTATGGAAATGTGTTAATTCAAGATGTTTTAGATTTAGCTCAACAGTGGCAAAGGATTGCAAATACTTCCAAGTTAATTTCACTTTTAAATTACTGGTAGAAATTACAATGTATCTCTCTTTGAAGAGAACGATTTGACTTGCATTTAATAACATTTCCATGTTCTGTTTAGAAACCGGATAATGTACAGAAAAGACAAGATATCAATTGAAGAGAAGAAGTCAATAAACGATGCTAGCTGTGTGTTTATCTGCTGCATTAAAGTAAGGACCTCCAAATTTATCAAGATTGTGAGGAACTAAAAATTCATATGCTTGCTTGAAGACATAAAAGCAAGAACACATATCATGCCATCTCAAATTTTCCGTAAATTTGTCTCCTGATTTGGAACTCTAGCGTTCTACAAATTTGATAACTTTACAACCATGCACAACGTAAGAAATGCATAGAGATGGAACCCCTCCAATCAATTTAAACTGACAATTCCCAACAGTTTGCAGTCCAAGCAACGATAATCACATAGTTCGTGTAAAAAGAACACCAAAATAGATTTTATTTAAAGATGTGACTTTGCCAATGGACCAAAGATTAACTTTTTGATCATCTTCACCTGTAAGGAATACCTGGCAATTCTTCTTCCCAATGCTCAAACAATTCAAATTCCCCGCATGTGCCACAAATTCCTCTAAAACACCCCTAAAACATAAAACTATAACTAAGTCACTATAATATATAAAAGAGTACAATCAAGTCTTAAAGAATTATTTTAAGCCTATTTTCTAGAATTAACTTTTAGAAACCATGACTAATAGGAATTATAAAATGAAAAAACCTAGAACTAAAAGAGGACCATACAAGATTAAAAGAATTACGAAAGATAAAAATGAAATTGATAAGATATGATATTAGGAACAAATATATGCATCTCAAGAAATATTAAAGTGTTTTAAAGAAAACCTAATAGAAAATTTTGTTAGGGGAATTGTAAGATCTATAATCATAAAAGATATACAAGATATTATAGATAAACTAGAAAAAAGGAAAAGGAATATCTCAAAATATAGTATACATTTTGAATCAAATATAGACATAATAACAGATCTTGATATTATAAATTCTCAAACATTATTAGACTTTGAAGAATTAATTAGAAACCTATAAATGAGGAAACCTATCACAAATAAATTACCCCAAGAATATAAAAAATTAAGGTTTAAATTAACAT
>CAIGRS010184487.1:0-14198 GCA_903798395.1 Fraxinus floribunda | reverse complement strand
ATTTATAGTATAAGTACATCACAACTAGATTGACACCCACTTAACTATAATTTAGTTGTTCAAAATTTTTTAGAACTTTTTAATTTTTTTTTCACGGATCAACGAGTTAACCATGGCTCATGAAGGTGCAACCGCGAAGCCCGCGGGTCATACCTCCTTTTCACACCTCGATCCGGGCCGATTTTCACATGTCGATCGGGCCGTCCGTCTTGACACCTCTATGTCTAGCTTGTTGTAATTTGCACAAATAACATAATTTTGTTCAATATGTAATTTGCACAACTATTCATTTAGACAGCAATGCCAATATTACAAAAAACAAATAATGCTACTTGTATATACCAATTTCACAATATCATATATGTAAATTATTATATACATGTAGCATAATCAACAAAATATAGGCCGATTTATGTTGTTGATCATTCGAAAACAATTAGAAAGATAAAAACCAAGGAAGCGAAAGTCAAATAACCAAATGATATCGAAGTTAGGGGTGAGCAAAATTGACCAAGTCAACGTGATTTGATTTGATGTTGAAGAGCAATAATTAAGATGAAGTAATATTAGACCAAATTGAGCCGGACCAAATTTTTTGTTAGCAGAACTTCAAAAATCTCAAAGAAGAACCAGACTGTATTGTTTGGTTCCTCTTCAATCCCATTCAATTTTACATATAAACAATTTTAAAAAATTTCCTGTGAGGCCAATGAACTCCTCCTTTTTGAATAATGATATATATTTAGATCGATTTAGATAAAAAAAAATAATAATAATAAAATAAAAATAGATAACATTAATTGATATATTTAAATATACAATATAACGGGGCTATACTCGAGGAGATTTAGCTCTTGTTTGGTATTGAAATTCGAGTTTAATCTAAGTCAAAATTAACAAACAATTTTAACCATATATTTCATGGGTTTCCCAACTTTTCAACCACACTTTTCATCATTTTTTTTTTATCAAAATTTAATAAAAATCTAATTTTAATCCCTACCAAATAAGAGTTTAATAAATTTTAAAAATGTTATAAATTAAAATGAATTTTGTGAATTTAAATAGATTTTACAAAATTCATAAGAATTTCATTAACAGCCTGTTTGGTAGAGATTAAAATCGAATTAAAATTAAAAAATTAGCATTTATTGTTGACTTTTATTAGACGAGTGGGGACCCAATAACGGTCATATTTTCAATTTTAATTGAATTTTAATTATTACCAAACAGGCTCTAAAAGTGTTGAAATTTCAAAACAGTTAGTTAGGTTTTTAAGCACGAAATTCATAAAAATCTTTGGAAATCCTTTTATTAATAAAATCCTTATATATCCACAAATTATTGAAATACCTAAATTTTAAAGGATTTCATTAAAATATTAGCCCCTGTTCGTCATCAATTTTCTCAAATATAGTTTGCTACAGTAAACAATTTCCACCACATATTCACTCAATAAAATATTCTACACACAAATCAATAAAATTAATTTACTCAACCACACATTCTTCAAAAAATACTATTCAAAACTTTATTTCTTCTCCCAAAATGGGAGACAAACAGGCCCTTAGTTATTCAAAATTAACAAACAATTTTAACCACATATTTCATGAGTTTCCCAACTTTTCAACCACACATTTCATCATTTTTTTATCAAAATTTAATAAAAATCTAATTTTAATCTCTACCAAATAAGAGTTTAATAAATTTTAAAAAGGTTATACATTAAAATGAATTTTGTGAATTTAAATAGATTTTACAAAATTCATAAGAATTTCATTAACAGCCTGTTTGGTAGAGATTAAAATCGGATTAAAATTAAAAAACTAGCATTTATTGTTGACTTTTATTAGAAGAGTGGAGACCCAATAACGGTCATATTTTCAATTTTAATTGTTATCAAACAGACTCTAAAAGTGTTGAAATTTCAAAACAGTTTGTTAGGTTTTTAAGCACGGAATTCATAAAAATCTTTTGAAATCCTTTTATTAATAAAATCCTTATATATCCACAAATTATTGGAATACCTAAATTTTAAAGGATTTCATTAAAATATTAGCCTCTGTTTGTCATCAATTTTCTCAAATATTGTTTATTACAGTAAACAATTTTCACCACATATTCACTCAATAAAATATTCTACACATAAATCAATAAAATTAATTTACTCAACCACACATTTTTCAAA
Source organism: Fraxinus floribunda (assembly GCA_903798395.1). Lineage (NCBI taxonomy): Eukaryota > Viridiplantae > Streptophyta > Magnoliopsida > Lamiales > Oleaceae > Fraxinus > Fraxinus floribunda. The sequence goes on along the minus strand of CAIGRS010184487.1, from coordinate 12,010 downwards.
AAATACTATTCAAAACTTTATTTCTTCTCCCAAGATGAAAGACAAACAGGCCCTTAGTTAGTAGCACCTAGATTTCAATGAGTTTTAATAAAACACGTTAGAGTCTCAACTAGAACAAAATGAAATTTTGAAAGACTTTTAAAATCGATTTAAAATCTCAGTTGAATACATCTCTACAAGTCCCTTTCAAAATGGCATATAAATTAATGGTTTTTGTACTGTTTGGCATTGACATCCATTTAAGAAAGTCTCAACTCTTGCATGATTGTTCCATAGACATAAATACAAGTCCATTCGAATCAAATAATATTAGAACCCCTACCCCACCCCCTACACCCAGAATTTCAACTATTGATCTATTTTTTGAACATATGCGTGACTGATTTAATGAAAGATTGCGATTGGTGTAGCTGTAAATTTCAAAGGATGTCCCATTTCCTTTTGTTATAATCTCAAGAATTTCATCCAAATTTTCTTGATATATGTACAGATGGATATATATAACTTCCACCACTAAACAAATATCTCTCTCTCTTCTCTCTCTCTCTCACACACACACACAATGAAGAGCTCTCTCTCTGTTCTTCTCATTCTGATCACCCTATTTTCCATCTCTGAAGCCCAAAGTCACCATCACAACGGACAACAGGTGGTGGACCACCCAATCTCCGCCCGAACCCCACAACAAACCTGTTTTCAACTCCGAAGAATCCGCCACTGCCCACCATTCCCGGTGCCACCTCCATCGATGGATGATTACGAAATTGATCCAAGATATGGTGTTGAGAAAAGATTAGTCCCTTCTGGCCCTAACCCTCTTCATAACTGAATTCTACAACCTTCATTTCATCATTTCCATATATTTTTTTCTCACTTTCTTGATCATTTTCTTTATTTCTTCAACACCGTTCTAGTACTAGGTATTAAAGAAACCATTTTTCGTAATCTTTCGTGTTATGTTCGGTAAGGTGGGTCATTCATTGTATTGTCCATTACGATCTAATATCAAGACTGAAGTTAGAGATCAGCACGATGCAGAAATATATCTATTTCCAAGATTTTTTTGGATTTGCATGAGAATGGGTCAAGGGTTTAAGCAGAGTGGAAGCAGCAAAAAGTATTTCCTTGTTGGTAGGGCCAGTTTGTTAATTTGTTTAGGGTTCAAATATTAGGTGAGGTCGAATTTCAAGAAAAACCCATGAGTCTCATTAATGTCTTGGTTATTGTAGGGGCAAAATCGTCTTTTCATATGCTTTGTTAGTATAGTAACAAATAGGATCATGAATAAATAATTATCCTTTATAGTAGAATCTATGAATTATTTTCTTTCCTTCTTTCTTTGCTTTTCTACAACTTGAATTGATGGAAATCATGGCTACATTTGCCTCATTTGTGCTCGTCACTTGCATTTATGGATATGATGTTTGATGACTTGCATGGATTACTGTGGGAGGGCAAAATGGACTTTTTATAAACTTCGTACATGTAACAATTAATACGTTACATATAGTTCTTCATTTTCAAATGTATACAACTTGTTTTAATGATTGTACATATTTGTTTGGGGGACAAAACGGCCCTTTTCACATGATTTGTTCATGTAACAATAAATAAGATTATTTGTAATAGTTATCTTTTCATCATCTGAGTATAAGAAATATTTTTCCTCTCAAAATTCAACTTATTTTCTGTTTTTTAAGTATGTGAATTGAGAGCATAGTAAAAGGACAAGAATCCCATGAAACTTCTAGTCCTAGTTCATGAAGTCAATAACTGCTTTCTACCTGCATCCAAATAATAGATATTATATTATATTAGCTTTGACTTCTTGATTGCCCTCAAGTTCAAATAGTTAAATTTGCCCATCTGTTTAAAAATAAATAAAAAATAAAAAAATTTGAGCATCTCCACAATATAATCGGCCTCTTAGCCTCTTGATAAAGTTCTCATTCTACTTCTCAACTCGACGACTTCGTCAATAGAATTACACGAGCATATAATCGGCCTCTTAGCCTCTAGTCAAATTTGTTACGAATAAGACATAATATATTTTTCACACACATCATCTGATCATCATTAGAAGCATCTCTTCTACTTCAAGATACGAATGGGGCCCACTAATATATTATTTGGAAATCAGGAGATGACCATTCACACTACTTATTTTTAAGATGGATCAATCTACATGTACTTAATTTTCTACATAATGAATTACCGATTGACAAGTAGAGACCCTCTAGTGGGGGAGAGCCTGTGGCGCCCCCCTCCCCCCTCCAATAAGGGGCCGCCACTTGTCCATTCGGTAATTCATTATGTAGAAAAATTATCTTTTATCATTTTTCTAATAGGATACTTTGATTTTTCACGAGAAGACATCAATTCTTGAAGCTGGATATTGAGTTCGAACCACAAGAACTCATTCCTTCGTTGAATTCTCAATTTCAGGTTTAGGAAGCAATATATAGGATTTTTGATTGAGATTTTTCAATCATAACTAGAATTGTTTATTGAAAAATTGTTAATTCTTCAACATTTAAAATAAGACTATTAATTAGGATGAATTACTATTGGTTATTCGAATTATTAATTGAAATAATGTTATTTTTTAATCATAACTGAAATTGTTTACTGATAAATTGTAATTGCCTCATTGTTTATTCGTTTAAACTTATTTGAGTAATTGTCTTTTTTTGATTAATTGTTGTCTAAATACATTTTTTTTTTCCTTTTTGCAATAAATCGTGCTTTGGTAAAATTCATGCTGATTTTATTTTTTTGTTTGAAATTTATTTTCTATGATAGGCATTGGTTAATAAATGTGGAGGAAATAAATGCGTTCAATTTTAAATAACTTTTTTTATAACTATGTTATATAATGTTTATTTAATAACTTTTTTTGTTATATATGAATTTTATAATATTGACTTTCTTAAGTTTCAGACAATTTTAACGAAAATCCTTATCAATACGAAGGTTTTATGAAATGTGTGGTTGATATTAAGTTCAAAAAAAATTGAAATTTAAGAAAGAATTAAGCTACGTTGTCAAAAAATATTGACATCCAAGTTGACAGATGTATTGATGACAAGAAATGATTGGATATAAAAGTCAATTGATACACAATCAACTTGCAAGCAAACAAAACCAAACAAATAGAGACTGTTACACATTACTACACGTAGATGAAGTGTAGCCATATATAAACTAACCATTGTTTTATCGTTTTTTTCTTATATGAGACTAGTTACATTAAGATTCCTTCCAACACATAAACCATTTTTAATGGATACACTTTGAACTTTAATTTTTAATTCACCCAATCATAATTTTGGACATGTAAATATATAATTTTGATGTTTTCACGAAAAAGAACATGAATCTACTTTGATCTTCCAGAAGAAGAATCAGATCCTACTCAAAATAATGCCAAAATTCCTATAATTTGTTCATTTTTTATAATGCAGTAAAATCTTGATAAATAAATGTTCAATAAATTAATAATCTCGCTTAAATAATAAAATTATTCGATCACGACTTGAATCGATGTACTAAATTAATAAATAATAACAACTCTAAATTATAAGATAATAAATTTTTTAGAAACTTTAAGGCCCAACGAATATATAAAATAATAACAGCTAATGATATGATCATAACTAAATCATCTCGAGAGTCTCGAGGAGTGATAGATGCTAATTTGGACCATTTTCCTCATCGGGCTTGAATAATCCTCGGGTTATCTCGAGGATTGGCATTAGAGCTCTTACAGTATCAGGTGATGGAGTCCTCGAGCGCGTTTGACCCCTCGAGTGTTGTGTTGGCCTTTTCCTTTGCCAAACTCAAAGGTTTGACCCCCTTGACTGGTTCTACTTTCTAGGAACTCTAACCTTATCCAAATACTTCAATTCAAGAGTCCTAGGTCCAAAATGAGTCTATCTTAGAAAATACTACATTTAATATATAATTAGACTTATGATTGTGGTCTAACACTTACCCCAATTAGAATTCCAAAAAACAAAGATGCCAAATTTTGCTAGAAATGCACTACCTACCTCTATAAATATGAAACATTGAATCATTATTCAGATACGTTTTTACATACAATTTGAACACTCCAATTTTTTCATATTCTTTCTCTGACTTCATTATCGGAGGGGTGACGAGGATACATATCGACGCCTCTGTTTCAAGTAACGAAAGATGACATTCGTACTCGTTCTCAGTTGTCAAACTCGAAATTTAACATGCGTGATTTTTGGTAGCATCAACTAAAATTCATAAAAGTATATACTAATACAAATTAACAAACTTTAAATTTAACAACATTTTTTTTTATTTTCTTCTTTTTCATCATATGCATCTAAATTCCTTTGCTTTTTCTTTGTACCCAAATCAAACCCACTCCATCCCTAATTTTTTTGCAACACACATACTACATCAGGCATATATTTTTTATTTTATACAAAGTAATTATTTAAGGTTATGACTGCTTGAAATGTCTTTTTAAAAAAACTGTTAACAGAACACATATATCATTCATGATCATCATTGATAAATGTATTTAATACCACTTGAATAATAGAAGTCTTAAGTTAAAACTAATAACTATAAAAATTAGGGAAAATTGCAATCATGGTACCAAATTTTTCACTTTTTTGCAGACTTTATTCAAACCTTTCATTTGTACTACCCACGATACCAAACATTTAAACAATTCGCACCCGGAGTCCAAATTGACAGAAACCGTTAGTTGACCAATAATTAATTATTTGACCAATTGTTACAAATTTTTAAAGGGTAAATATGTAACTCTACATTTTTCATATGAAAAAAATGAAGATAAAAGAATTAAATTAAAAAAAACCTCAACCTACTGTTCACCCCCACCCCCACCATCTCCTTCTAAGAAGTCGGGACTGTTCATCTTCTGTCCCGTGGCGAGGCATAAGCCCGGACGGTAAATAAGAATTACCCTTTTCGGCGCCAGTAAATTTTTCCAGCATCAATGATTGTGAGTAGAGATGGCAAAAATCCCCACCCCGTCTCGAATGGGGCGAAAAAAACCCGTCCCGACGGGTTGGCGAGGCGGGGCTTGCTGCCCCGCCTCGGGTCGCGGGGCGGGGTGGGGCAAAGGTGCCCCGCCCCGAACCCGACCTGATAAGGTTATTAAAAAAAAAAATTAACTTGATAAAACCCTAAATTTCAGCCTAAAACGTCCCAGGCTCCCAGCCAAATTCTCTGTATCTCACTCTCTCTGTCTCTCAAACTCGCCGCCTCTCGCCGCCTCTCAACCCTCGCCCTCAACTCTCGCCGCCTCTCAAACTCTCTGTCTCAACTCTCGCTCTCAACTCTCGCCGCCTCTCAAACAGTCAAACTCTCTGTCTTAACTCTCGCTCTTAACTCTCGCCGCCTCAACTCTCAGTCTCGCCGTCGCCCGTCTCAACTCTCAGTCTCGCTGTCGCCGTCGCCCGTCTCAACTCTCAATAAGGAAAGTTCTTGTAATTTTCATAACATTGGTTTTAGATGCGTAAAGAGTTTTTCTCTTATGTGCAGAAAAGATACCTGACTTTGATGAAGTTAATTCTATATGTTTTAATCTCCAGTAACTGGAAATATTTACTACCAATGTGAGATCGAATTAGCCCAATGATGAATATTGCATCTCTTTAGGCTCAGTTCTACATTACTGACTTTGATGAATATTGCTATTGACTTTGATGAATATTGCTTTTGACTCTCCGATTCCTCAAATATTTAGGAAACTAATTTTTGTGAATAGTTATAAAATTTTGAATTTGTTTTTTAATTGAAAACTTTTGGTAAAAAAAAATTATATGGGGCAGGAAACGGGGCAGAATCCCGCCCCGCCTCGCCCCGATCCCCGCCCCGCCCCGCCTTAGACGGGACGGGGCAGGGCGGGACATATTGCCATCACTAATTGTGAGCCTCCTTCGATCGACATCTCTAAAGTAACCATTTGTTTACCCCTTTTTTCAACTCAGATTTCCCATAACCAAACCCCACAAAAAGATAAACAGAAAATCACACTTTCAACTTCAAACCCACAAATAATTTCGCATAAAAAGAATTACACACATACAAATAGAAACCTTGGCGAATCGGAAGATTTTCAGTGAATTTCTTTCCTATATGTTTTACGCTCTAGCTGTTTTCAATTTCCTCTCCCTATAAAAGCAAGTATATAGTGAGTGAATGTGAAGCAATGGGGTTAGTATACGGAGAGACACAGAGAGAGGGATAATAAAGGCTGTGGAGAGAAATAAATTGCTCCAGCTCTACCCTCGTTTTCAACCTCTCTCTTTTCTCGAGCAGAAATGCTCAAAATCTGAATAAGGCGGTGAAGTAGATGTTGCGGGCGATGGATGCTCTTAGGTATGTGTGGGGTGGGTGTAAAAGGAGATTATTGGGGTGGGGGAAGGGGGTGAACAATAGCTTGAGTTTTTTTTTTTTAATTATTTTATATTAATTTTTTTTCATATGAAAAATGTAATATTTACCCTTTAGAAATTGGTTAACAATTGGTCAAATATTTTATTATTGGTCAACTAACGATTTCTGTCAATTTGGACTCCGAGTGCGAATTGTTTAAAGGTTTGATACTGTGGGTGGTACAAATAAAAGATTTGGACAAAGTCTGCAAAAAAAAGAAAAGTTTGATACAATGACTGCAATTTTCCTTAAAAATTATGTTCCATGTGTACATAAAATAACTTAAACGATTAATTTTCCAAGATATTAAACTTTGAAGTTAATGAATGTACATTAATGTTTCATCTTTAATGTATGTATGTAAGTACTTTTTTGTATGCTAAGTTGCTAACATACTAAATTTTAAATTTCACTGTTTTTTTTTTCCTAGATATTAAACTTTGATGTCTATGAATGTATATTAATGTTTCATCTTTAATGTATGTATGTATGTACTTTTTTGTATGCTTACTTATTATATTTTAAATTTCACTGTTTTTTCTATTTAAAATTTTCTACATGTATTATAGTAAAATATAATACAAACTATAAAAATAAAAACTCTTCTAAAATAATAATTTTTTTTTTGATTCCAACATTAACTTACAAATATGCCAACCATATTTAGCACATGTTTGGTTTGGATTAAAATCTCAAGTGAGTCAACAATTTAACGTGATCCACAAATTTTTAACCACGCATTTCATTAATTTTTATCAAAATTTACTAAAAAATTGATTTTATTCTCTACTAAACATAGGCTTAACTTGAGAAACGAGTAAATGGTAATACATAAGAATTAGATTGAACAAAAATCCCAACCTTTTGAGGTCCGATCTTGCTTTTCAGTTTTTGACCTTTTTATATGACTAGTCGTAACGCAAATTATTTTGAAATATTTTATAAATACTAGAAAAGTAATATTTGATATCAATTTGCCGAGAGAATTTGACGTCTCAAACGAATTAAAGAAAATAAAATTTAGGATATAAATTTAGAAAAGAAAATTGTACTCTCAAAACTCAATTTCTATAATTCAATTTTTTTGTGATGATGAAACACTACAAATGAGCAACATTTTTATACTACATTTGATATATAAGAATTAATTGATAATACATGAATTTAAACATAAATTAAAATTCCTAGATATATGAATATGAATTAAATTTATCTATAATAACTCTAAATTCATATAGATCAAGATTCATTAAATTAAAATTCATTGAGTTTAGATTAATGTGAATATTAATTAACCGAGTATTAATAATATGAAACTTGTACATGACAAATATTTTGTATTATTTATTACATATTGAAAAACGAAAAGTAAGGTATAATTAAAATAATTGAATTGTAGTTGAGTTAAAATCGTTCAAAAAATAATTCTTATTTAATGTGATATTTAATATATTACTTCTATGATTCAATTTTTTTTTAAATAATGAAATATTACAAATGAACAACATGTTTACACTACATTTGGTACATAACAATTAATTATTAATACATGAATTTAAATACTCATTAAAACTCATAAATACATGAATAGAAGCAAGGGCGGCACAATCGAACTTCCAAAGAAGTTGGAAGAAATTTTATAATTGAAAATTCACATCCAAAAAAATCATACCCCGTGTAATTTTGTATTTGAAAATTTACATGGGATATGACTTTTTCGGATGTAAAATTTCGAAATTTTTTTATGTCATATTCCCTATAAATTTCCTAATAAAATGATGAGAATTACATTGAGAAATTTGTATCGCAAAAATAATAAAATATTAATGAAATAATTGATTTTTTTTAAAAAAAATGCGAATTAGACGTTTTTCTTTAAGATCCACGTTTAACGTATTTTTAACTATTTTCGATATATGTTTGGACTATTCGATATATCTATAATGTAGTTCTGGAAATAAGTTTTAAAATGACATAAACAATTTGTAGATTCGATTAGCGTACGATCGTCGAATAATTTTTAAAGTTAGCATGTTATTGAAATTTTTGAAATACTAATTTTGAACGGCTTACTTTGACAAGTCGTGACATTTCCTAAGATTGATCGTTTTGTACACCACTAACGACGTAGAAAACTAGACTGTGAGCACTTCGAAATGGTAAGAATGATATTTTTCGATTTCATTTCACATCCCATAATGACTTCGAAAATTGAAACAAAATATAGAATATTTAATACTTTTTTTTTAACAAAAAAGAGCAAAGTTGGGGGGTCACGTAACCCCGCAGGCCACCCCTTGCGTCTGCTCATGAATGGAAGTAAATTCATTTAAAATAACTCTAAATTTATATAAATCAAGATTTAGTGAGTCTGAATTAATATGAATGTTAATTAATTGATATTTAATAACACTAAATTCATACACGATAAAAATTTTGTATTATTTATTATATATTGAAAAACGAAAAAGTAAGGTATTATTAAAGTAATTGAATTGTAGTAGAGTTAAAATCGTCCAAAAATGATTCTTACTTAATGTGATATTTAATATATTATAGTTAGTATTACTTAATCGTCAGTAAAGATAATTATTATTTGAATAATGTTATCTGTACATCACCATTTACATTTTCTTTAACATGTAGATGAGGTGGCAAAAAAAGTGGGAAATTTTAATTTTTTTTAGTTTGATTCAGTCATATCATGTCACGTCATTTGTTGGCCTACAATTCCGTAATTTATGATGTACATATAGCTCAACCATTATTGATTTTATGTTATAAGTAAGGTGGCATAAAATAATAAGGTAAATTACGAGTATGAAATGATATTCTTTTGGAGTAACTAGTTGTATACCTGTACAATGTACGGACTTTGGTATTTTTAAGGTAATATTAGTGTATCAAATATTAATAGAAAGCTAAATTATTGTGAAAGTTCAATAAGTTTTTATCTAATAATAATTAGTAAAATTTTATAATGATAATATTCTAGTGAGATTTAAATGAAAAGTATTTGATAGTCATAATTTTTTCCAAGGAAGAAATTAACGGAGACAACATTGATCTTTTTAAACAAGTCATATTTGTGCTCTGTATCAATAACAAAATAAAGATAAAGATTTTTATTTTCGCCGGGAATTTCATAGCATACTATCTTATCAACATCTATAGCAGAACAAATTTTGTGGCCACATTTCAAAATCAACAGAATGCTATGTTGACACAATCTTAAAGCTAAAATAAATGAGTAAAAAATAATTCAAATGCCTGCATAATCACTAACTTTGGAATAAAACTTTATCAAGTTTTGTTGCTAAAGTTTTACTGGAGCCATTGGAATACCACATTATTGAGCAAACTTCAAATTTAGCAGAAACCTATTAGTTTGTAGATAATATATTCTTTCATAATTTATTTTTATTTATTTGTTTATTATTGTTATGCAAATTGTTTCCCGCTTTGAAATGGGAATCGACCTGTTCAATCAGGTAGCAGGGGTCTAGAGGGCTCAGGGACAACATCCTGAAAGGTAGGAATCGATCAACCAGTCAAGTCGGGGACAGCGTCCCCAACGGGGATCCACCTGATTTTTGTGTATATATGGAAGCATGAGAACTAAATAAATAAAAAAAACTTCGCACAGTGCGGAGGAAATGCTCCGCAATGTGAGGAAATGCTCCTCACACAGTGCAGAGCATCGTACTGTTACTTCGCACACATTGCATAGTGTGACTTCGCACAGTGTGGAGTGACGAAGTGAATACTCCACGTTGTGCGGAGTAACCATTCTGTTGAATTTGTACAAGGTAATGAACCTATTACCATTCTGTTGCTTTATATTTTCGTGGAAGTAAATCAATACAAAACACAAACTGATTTTAACTCTACATGCTTTAATTCATGCAAGCTCTAATGCCTGTTTCATGCATTTTTTTGCATTTTGCATATGATCAATGTATCACACTGCTCAAGGAATTTGTCAAGGATCCTGAGCCTATTGTTAGACAGAGATGTAAAATTGGTCTCAGTATGCATGATTTAGAGAGACCGCGAAAATCATTTGAGGTAAATATCGGAGTAGCGAAAATCTTAAAATTTAAACTTTGAATTATTATAAATCTCTGTTATTGTGCTGTACCTTTTCGTGCAGGTGCCTCAATTGCAACAAGCGCTGTAAGAGGTCGGTTTTTTTTTCTACAGGACATCATTACTTATTATTCTTTACTAATTCAAATCTACTTGATGTGCTTCTTTAAATTGAGGTTCCTAAATGAAGCCAATGCTTACTGTTATTTATCAAAATTTAGTGAAGTTGTTTTAGAACCTTAACCAATTAGCAATGGAGAACCATCGAGTTCTTGCCTGAATATTGTGATTGCTTAGTACTTTTATTGCTATTTAAGTGACATGTTCATATCCTAATCAATATTTTCATATATATTCAATCTAACTTACCAAGTAAACTGTATTGTTTAATAGATAGCGCAAAGACAATTACTATCATTGTTGCAAATGCGCACATGGCCTAGATAAGAATATAGTACCTAATTTTCGAATACGTAATTCCCCATTGCACAAAATAATAGTGACATTCAATTCATTATCATTCTTCATGCAATCGTAGAACCAAATGGAAGAAATTTTTCAATATAGGCATGTTTTCAAATCATTAACACGGACGTATTCCATGGCACTTCTTTAAGTGTATACTGTATAGTTGATATCTCAACACCTTGGGTAGGAAAAAATAATTGAATTTTAATCATCTCCAATTTGTAAAATGAAATTTCATTTCTAATCTTTCTTCAATGACTCCGCCCAAGTTGGGATATCTTAAGTTGGTTACTCTTCATGTTTATGACCGTTGATCTGAACAACGCCGCCTGGTTTTTGATCTTTGGCAATCTGATTTACATCAGCATTTCTTGATTGATGGTCAGATATATTCTTTTGGACTACATAATGTTCTTCCATAAATGCAGATTCTAGAAGGATTTGTATAGCAACCTGAGCAACAAATAGATTTACTGGAAGAAGTAATAAGATTGGTAAGTAAAATGGAAGTATTCTAAGTAGAAAGAGATGTGCAATGATAATTCACAATATAGATATATAACAGGAGTATATATAGAAAGAGATGCGCAATAATAATCCACAATATAGATATATAACACGAGTATATGTTAAGTTAGTTTGGCGGCCATGGTAAAAATAATACATATTTCACTTTTTGGTTTAATATTATACATTGAGCAAAAGAATCTGATAAAGATAGTTAACTTTTTTGGCAAAATACATAGGATGACAAGATTGTATTGTCTCCAATTTTGCCTGGTCCCCTAGTGATCCATCAGATACTTCATCCTGGTCTTCATCGACGTCAAGAATGGCAACCCAATTGATAGAAAAACAGAAAGGGATATTCGATCTAAAATATTATCAAACCTCATAATTCATCAAACTCTTTCTCTGATTTATCCATCCATGTTGAAATCAATGAAAATAAAAATAGCGGAAGCATAAAACACACCTTAAACCATAGATTTCGGATTCTTTG
>CAIGRS010184414.1:0-10285 GCA_903798395.1 Fraxinus floribunda | reverse complement strand
CTTCTTTAATAGCTTCAGTGGTAGCAATATATTCAGATTATGTCGTGGATAGAGCAACTATGTGTTGTAACTGTGATTTTCAATTAACACAAGAGTTAGACAAAGTAAACTAATAAGAGGAGGTAGATGTTCTATTATCTCTATTCAATTTCACACACTCCATATTAACACAAACTTTAGACCTGCATTATTAGTCCCCTTTAAGTACCTTAAGATCCATTTTAAGGCGTTCCAATGCTCAGGACCAGGTTTAGACATGTATCTATTAAAAAGACTAACAACAAAAGCTAAATATGGTCTAGTGCAAACCATCAAATACATAACCGATCCAATTACATTAGAGTATGAAATCATATTCACGTATTGTATTTTTTTCATTACAGGGAACTTGATATTTAGATATGCAAAATGATTAGCTAAAAGTAATGTAACAGATTTGCAATCATGCATGCCGAATTTTTTCAACACCTTTGAAACATAAGAGGACTGATGCAAAAAAAAAAAAACAAAATTTGACATGTCTCTTTCAATTTCCATACATAGGATTCTTTTAGTTTTTTTCTATTTAGATTTGTTTTTATATTACTTATTCACTTAGGTGATGAACCAACTAAGAGAATATCATCCACATATAACATAAGAACACATAGTCATTATTAGTATCATTATGTTAGAAATATAAGCAATGATCAAACTTACTCCGTTAAAACTATATGGATAGTACAAAAGAATCAAATCTTTTATACCACTATCTAGGTGATTATTTTCGACCATATAAAGATCTTTTTAAGAAGCACATATGATCAGGTTTTATTTTGTCTTTAAACATTTTGGTTGATTTATAAAGATTTTCTCATCAAATTCACCGTGTAAAAAAGTAGTTTTTACATCAAGTTGTTCAAGTTCCCATTCAAAATGTGCAATCAATGCAAGTATTTCAGCGTGTAAAAAAGTAGTTTTTACATCAAGTTGTTCAAGTTCCCATTGAAAATGTGCAATCAATGCAAGTATAACCCTAGTAGTGGTGTACTTAACATGTGAAGATTTTCTTGATAATCAACCCTCTCTTTCTGAGTATACCCTTTGGCCACTAACCTAGACTTAAATCTTAAGGGTTCAAATGTGCTAGTACCCTCCTTAACCTTAAATACCCACTTACAATTAATTGTATATTTATTCTTAGGTCTAGGTACTAGCTCCCAAGTTTGATTCTTTTCTAAAGAACACATCTCATCTTTCATTGCCTTAAACTACTCTTCAGATTCTTTACTTTTCATCGCCTCCTCAAGGATTTTTGGCTCTCTATCAGCTAACTCCTCATAAATCGCATGAGCAAAAGCTAACTTAGACTCATATCCAAATCTTATAGGTGCTCTAGACTGTTTTCTCTCTTATCCCTAGCTAAATCATAATCTGCTTAGTGATTCTCTTCTTGAGGACGTTCTTCTATCACTACTTCCTCTCTATTCTTCATATCATGTTGTTGAACCTGAGTCTCCACCTCAGTCTGTGTAAGAGGGACATGTGTGCTAAGTTTTCCTTATTCCACCTTCAACTGATTTCTCTCTTCACCTAATTCTTCTTCACTCACATGTTAGATTCAGTTTTAAGGCATGAAATTTCATTCTCATTGAATGTAACATCTCTATTTACAATAATCTTAACCCTTTTCTAGATTCTATCCCACAACCTGTAACCTTGACACCCTCAGAGTAACCTAGAAAATACACATTTTTTAGATATAAGTTCAATATTTCCTTCATTTTGATGAGAAAATGAGTACATCCAAAAGTTATAAGCATAGAATAATCACTTAGTTTACCAGACCATTTTTCATGCGAAGTATTACCATTCAATGTAGGAGATGGAGTCAAATTAATCATATAACAAGCATTCATAACAAATTCTCTTCAAAAAGACTTTGGAACACTAGAACTTATCATCATGCAGTGCACTTTCTCAAGTATAGTTATATTAATCATTTCTGCTACCTCATTTTGTTGGAGAATGTAAGGAATAGTTTTATGCCTTTTTATCCCATTTTGTTTGCGCATATTGTCAAATCAATGTTACAAAATTCTAGGCCATTATCAATTCTTAAAAACTTAATCTTCTTACAAGTTTGGTTCTCAACTTGTCTTTTTTCAATTATTAAAATTGTGAAAAGTATCAGACTTATCCCCTGAAAGATAAACTCACACTTTTTCTAGTGTAATCATTAATGATAGACAAGAAGTACATATTCAAGCGTGCATTTAGTTTTATGAACACTCATGGACAAGGAAGTATTATGATGCTTACCAACCACACAATGATCACGGAAAATAAATCAGTGACACAGTCATTTCCAAAAGCACATTTTTCATTAAGAAGCCTAATTATCTTAATACCCATATGTGCTAGTCTATTGTGCTATTATGTGTGTGATCAGCATTAGCGAAAGAGATAGAAGAATCTAGACCTCTTATCACTTTCCCAATAGTAATATAAATATCATTTTTTTCTAATTCACATAATAGAGATAAGTGCACCCTTAACCAATTTTAAAATTTCATTTCCAATTTCACCAATGAAGTCATCTTTCTCAAGTTTTTCTACTGAAATTAAATTTCTAGACAATTCAAGGATGTATGTAACATCTTTTAAAGTATATACAAAACCAGTATCAAACTTTAAGGTAACATCACCAATTCCAACAACAGTATAAGCAGAATTGTCACACAGCACAACATACCTATCATTTGATTCATGCAAGTTTTCAAACCAGTCCTTTTGTGTGTCACATGAAAAGACGCACTAGAATCAAGTATTCATTCATCCAAATGAAAATTGGCAGTTAAATTCAATTCAGTAGGATAAGCAATAGAACTTGTAATCATATAAACCTTACCATCACCACTATCGGAAATAGAAGACAGTACATTTACTTCATCTCTCTTCTTACCCTTTAGCTAATCTTTCTCTTTATAGTAATCATTTATAAAATGTCTCGTGTTCCGTGTCGGTATCGTAATCTTAACCTTCGTCCTAGATTTGGATCAAGAACTACACTTGCCCTTCTTTCTACCTCTATTATTACTTGACTCGCCACTACTCTGGTAACCATCATGACCGTTTTGCCTAAATTGAGTTTTATCCCTCATCATGTGAATCTCATCGATTTTCTTATCATATTTTTCAACTCTAATCTCCATCTCCTTACTTCTAAAGGAGTCGATGACAATTTCAGGAGTCAAAGTATCTCTACCATACTTAATAGCATTCTTAACTTCCTTATAGGTATCAGGTATGGAATTCAGCAAGATAATAGCCTTATAGGTATCAGATACTGATTCTTCATAGTTAACAATATCTTGAAAAAGTTTGTTAAACATATCTAAATTGTCATCAAGATCTTTTGAAATATCCATTTTAAAGCTGAAAAAAAGCTCAAGTAAATAAGATTTGTTCGGAGTAGATTTGAGCAAATACAAGTCTTCCAACTTGTTTCAAAGTTCTTTAGTGGTTTTCAATTTACTCACTTTTCTCAAAACGGCTTCAGACAAGTGTAAAATAATTGAAGTATAAGCAAACTCCTCGGCTTCTTCTTTTTGTTCTTTTGAAAAATCAACAAGAAAATTGCCATCAACGACTTTTAAAACCTTTTGTTGAACCAAAATACCTCTCATTTTTTGTTGGCGGGTTGAAAAATCACATTTTCCATTAAAAGCTCCCAAATCAAAAGTGTGAGTTGTCATTTTTAATAATCTCAAAAATACAAAATCACAATTAAGCCACAGAAAGTAGACATAGGGTCGTGAACAATATAAACGATTATAGATTATCAGGGTTCGTAAGATTCTCTATCTTAGATCAAGGAAATATTCAAACAGGTAAGGTCTAGATATTCTTGTAAAATTAACGATGTAACAAGAAATATGCCAACCAAACAATTTCACGCATAATATGTCACAGACATAATATGCTGAAATTTATCGAATAAACAATTTAGTCTCGTGGTAACTAAAAGGCAAGTAGTTCTTAATTTCTATCACAGGAAATGGTTACCCTACATGGTAACTCCAATCATATTGTCACCCCCACACGATGATGCGCTAGTGCTGGAAATTAAACGGAATAAGCCAATTTACCATAACGGACCTATCTGAGTTCGTAAATAACGAGAGATGCACATTTAGCACATAGGACCACCACTATTCGCCCTAAGTCTCCAGCAACCGTAACAACCAATCAAACACAAAATTGAATTACAAATGCGCAGGGAAAAATCGTTCAGATTTCACCGTATCACCTGAAATAGAAAACTAACACCCCAAAATGTTAGAAATCTCGTTAAATTAATTCATTCTGAAGACAACTTCCCAAACAGATCTCGGATGCGCCTCCACGCATTGTCGTCGTCGACGACCGTCACTACCACATGCTTGTGGTATTAGTTGAAGTTGGTTTCTTCAATTGGCCATTGGTTTGGATGTAAAAAACAAAATTGCGATAGACCTGATACTAGAATGTTGAGTGAAAAATGGATCACTAATGGGTTCCAGGCTTAGTAGATCCTATATATACCGAAATCAATGCCACAATGTCACAAAACTCAAACCACAACCCACACCCAAAATCGGTTTCTTTTTGACTTCTCCACTAAGGACACATGTAAGGGGTTATTGCAGCCACACAATAGCCACAAAGGCTAAGAAAAATGAGAGATGAGAACACACTGCACATGAGAGCACAAAGCAAAAAAATGCAGACGATATCTCTCAAAGGATGCTCAACAATTAACGTTCCAAAAACATAAAGCAACTGAATTAGCCAATATATAGTATAGGTAGGCTTTTGGGGGGTAAATAGTGATTGAGCCTAAAACTAATAGGTCACTAATAAGTGGGCCAATTACCAAAAGCCATCCAAAGAATAATGAGTCGGGCCATGAGTAGCTAATTAGGCTACTTCAAATGACTCAAATAGATTATAGGTTTAGGTCGTTATGTTTGTGGTGTCGATATTTCACTTTAGTCACTAGTCGATGCCAACTTAATAAACAATGATTTAACATCATAGTTTTGAAGGTCGTTTGACAACAATTTGTCTAACAACTCATAAGGTTTTATGTGCATAGGCCAGCTTCCATATATTAGAAGAGAAATCTGAACTAGGAGATTATGGTTTTCTACAATGGTGTATTAATTCTATTTATCTTTTATGGGAGGTCTAGTGGCTTACACGATTGATTAGTTCAAATCGTCAAAAATCCCAAAATGGACAATTGGTATTTTATTTTTCATTTACATAATTTTAGTAAACCTCGAAGGGGATATAGGCCACAAGTTAGTATCAAGGAGTCTTTGAAATCTAAATGATTTAGGTTAAGTAAAACTAGGATGCATGCTGAGAAGGAATATGATGATAATGAAGCAACAATAGAGGATCATTTTGCAACAGATAGAAATAAGATTTTTTGAAGAACTAATTTATGTTATTATAGGTGGTTGGATGTGATGGAGAACTGCTGCATGCAATTTATGAGGTTGGATTTGTGAATAATACAACTCAAATTAGAAGAGAAGAACTAAGAGATGAGAAAGAGAATCGAACTTAAGATCTGCCAAAAATGAGGGCAAAATAAATTGCAATGAGTTTATATACTACAAACTAAAGTAAACAAAAAAAAAAGGAAACTAAATATTATATCTAATTATATCTAACAAAACATTCACCCTCAAACTCACGATGCTATAGTAAAAAGCAGCGAGATTTTGTCAAGGAATAAGCGAAAACAATGAACGGATGAGACTTCGTAAAGAAGTCAGCAAACTGTAACGATGAAGAAACAAAAGGTAGAGAAATAGTGCCAGTCTGCAGATGATGACGAATCAGATGACAGTCAATTTCAATATGCTTCGTATGCTCATGGAACACAGAATTGTGAGAAATCCGAATAACACTTTTATTATAACAATACATAGGGGTTGGAGATGATGAAGAAATACCCATGTCCACAAGTAACCAATGGAACTATAAAATCTCAGTAGTAGTGGATGTCATAGCACAATTCTATGTCTCAGTAAAGGAAGGAGAAACAACAGTCTGTTTCTTACTCTTCCAAATATAAGAGAATCACCCAAAAATGTACAAAAAATAGTAGTGAACTTGCGGTCAGTGGGATTATTGGCCCAATCAGCATCAGAAAAGACACGAAGCACTAAAGAAGAGGTTGACGAAAATAAAAGACTTCGAAAGCAAATACCACGAAGATAGCGCAAAATACGAACAACAGTTGCCAAATGAACTGTAGTAGGAGCCTAACAAACTGACTAACAATATGAACAGCATAAGCAATATCAGGACCTATGATGGTAAGATAAACCAGACATCCAATAATAGTGCGATACAAAGTGGAATCAGCCAAGGGTACACTATCAAAGGGTGAATATTGAGTGTTGGACTCAAGAGGAGTATCGGCAGTTTTAGTATCAGTAAGACAAGCACCCTCAATAACATTCATAGTATACTTAGACTGAGAAAGATGATAATCTCTATGAGAAGAAGCAACTTCAATCCCAAAAAATAAGCTAATGCACCTAAATCCTTCATTTCAGAACGACGACCCAATTCTGATTTTAAATCTATAGTCCTATCAACATCATCACCAATAATAATCATATCCTACTGAAGTGCATCTAAAGAATAAGGTAGAATCATGATGACTCGATGTAAAACCAAGAGAGGTAACAATAGTGGAAAATTTCTCAAACCAGACACGAGGTGCTTGTTTGATGCCATAAAGTACCTTCTTGAGCTTGCAAACATTTCTAGGAGAGTGAGAAAGACCAGAAGAAGGAACCATATAAACCTTCTCTTGAAGATTTTCATTCAAAAAAACATTCTTGCCATCCATCTGAGAGAGACTCCACGGAGGAACAGATGCAACAACAATACATGTACGAACAGTGGTCATCTTAGCAATAGGAACAAAAATCTCCTCATAATCCAGACCATATTGCTGAATAAAACCTTAAACAATCAATCTAGCCTTGTAACGCTCAACCGAACCATCAGATTTGGTTTTAATCTTATAAACCCAACAAGAATCAATAGCATGTTTACCTGAAGGCAATGCGACCAAGTCCCAAGTGTATGTCTTATGTAGAGTAGAGAGTTCATCAGCCATGGTCTGTTGCTAAAGAGGATCCAGAATAGCTTCTTTATACGAAGAGGGTTCAAATAGCTTGTAAATGGAGGTTAGAAAACAACAAAAGGACTCAGAATAACAAGAATAAGCAAAATTAGGTAACTGAGTGGACTTACGAATATACGGAGAAGAGAGGGAATAGGGGCTGGACCATCGATCTCAGACAGTGCTTGGGTGGCCACAGAAGGAGAAGTGATATCATGAGCGGGCGCATGTGTACTTATAGGCCATGAAAAATCAAAAATACATGGAATATGGGAAGGTGGTCTGTCAATGTCATCAAAGAATGGTTCAATACGAATAAGATTAGTTTTAGTCACTTTATGAGTATTATCATAGATAAAAAAGAATGAAATGTGCTCAAGAAATACAACATGACGAGAAACATATAATTTTTTTATTAATGGGATCAAAGCAGCTATAATCCTTTTGTCCATGCCCATAACCTAAGAAAACATAAATAGCATAGCGAGATGTCAACTTACTACGTTCGACCTCAGGACGAAGAACAAAACAAGTACAATCAAAGACTATGAGTAATCAGAAGAATGCCCATACAATATTTCAAAGGGTGATAAACCTCGTGTACAAGAAAAGGGAACGGGCAGTCTCTACAATGTGCATATGCTTTCGTTCAGCAACACCATTTTATTGTAGGGTATTAGTACACGAGGTTTAATGAATTTTACCATCAATAGCAAGCAATTCAGAGAAATCAGTTGAAGTATACTCTCCACCCAAGTCACATCTAAAGTACTTAATTACATAAGAATGTTGAGTTTTAATAAGTGCTCTAAAAGAACGATAAACAGAAAGAAAGTCAGATCGTCGTTTCATAAGATAAATCCAACAATAACGACTATAATCATCTATAAAAGATATATAATATTTAGATCTTCCTTTTGTAGCAATAGGAGCAGGTCCCCATACATCAGAGTGAACAAGATCAAATGGTGCAACGGAATGAGAAATATTTTAAGGAAAAGGTCAAGTGGAGAATTTAGCTAATTTACAACCGCTACAATCAGAAATGTCATGAGTTTGTAAATCTCCCAATTGAACCTTAGAAACTAAAAATTTCAAATGACTAGCAAAAATATGTCCAAGGCGAGAATGCCACAAATAAAAACTAGAAGATGGTGAATTCAAATAGAAAGATAACAAGTCGACACCAGAGGCTTCAACGTGTGGTGGCCTCAGATTGTTTAGAATATATAACCCTCCTTATCTATGGCCTATCCCAATCAGCTTCTGATATCGAGAATCATGTACATGACAAGCAGTAAAAGAAAATTGAACTAAGTATCCAGAATCACACAATAGGCCAATAGAAATAAGATTCAAAGTAAGAGCTGGAACACAATAGACATCTAAAAGCGATAAATTTTGTGTGTTAACAGAACCAACACCTACTAAAAGCAATGGTGTGTCATCAGCAGTCATAACAGACATAGATGAGTTAGAAGTATGTAAGTCATTAAAAATATTTAAGTTAGACGACATGTGTTTGGAAGCACCTGAGTCAAAAATCCATGAGGAAGAAATACATGAATGACTCTGAGATGACAAACCTAGTAAAGACTGACATAACATGTGGTTGTGTGGCTAAGAACTTCTGAAACTGCTTTGCTAAATCAGTCAACATAGGACTGGAGGAAGGTGGCACTCCAAGTACAGACGAGTTAGTAAGTAGCATGGTGGCAGCTATGTTAGCATTGGAACGATAGGATCGCTGCTGTGGTTGTGGCTGTTGTTTTTTCAATAGTTTAGGACATTAAGACTTCGAATGTCCCTCTTGTTTGCAAAAGTTATACTCATCATTAGCAACTCGCACATAACCTTTGTTTTGATTCTGTGTAGACGATCGAGAGGGTACAACCAACATTGAGGTGCTAGATGGAGGAAAAGATACTTCCCGTGCAAGAGATTTCAAACGTGTTTCCTCAGCTACAAGTTCACTAACCACCGAATCAACTGAGGGAAGTGGAATGAGATTCAAGATATAGCCTTTAAGTCCCTCGAAATCACTGGGAAGTGCCGTAAAAAACTGAACTAATCATTGCTCCTCTCTAAAAGTAATATATTCCTCATGTGCTTTTAGTCCTCCTGATTCCGTAAGAGCTAACTCATTCCAAATTGAATTCGTAGCGACATAAAACTCGAGAATACTCATATTTTTCTGTTGCAAAGCCCGTATATCAATCTCCAACTGATATCACTTTGTAAAGTTTAACTTAGTGTATAACTTCTAAAAGTGATATCAAATTTCCTTTGTCGTTTCAAACTTCGCTGGCTGTGTACCAATGGATTGCTCAATAGAATTATGAATTCAAGTGAGAATTTTTGCATTGTTTGACTCCCATTTATCCAACTCTGTCACATAATTCTTAGCAGTGTTCTTAGATTTTACAACAGTTCCACTAATATAGCCCCCACAATCTTTTTCCCTTTAGAGGATTTCTCATCAATGTACTCTAATGAGTAATTTTTACCATTTAATCTGATACTAATGGATTGAAGCAAATCATCTCTTTCACTTGCCATTTGAAATCAAGAAGCAGCAATTAAACAGAATCAAACAACAATATTTATTAAACCAACAAGTTACCACAAACAGGCCCAAAATAAAACTAATCAAACCACAAATCAATAACTGAAACCCAAAATAAAAGTCCACAAATCAGAGCCCAAAAAGAAATTGTAGCCCAATAATATGTCCAATACACTAATAAAGTGGCCCAAAGTTAGAACAAAAATGGGATAATTAGGCCCAGTACGGTCAATTAATTGAAAAATTGATTACTGCCCTTTCACTTTCAAAACTTCCATTAACAGTATAATATACGTTCTGTCAAATGAAAAATGAATACAATTCAACCCCAATCAAACCCAAATCAATGATTTCTCTCTACCAATTTCGGGAAATTTCAAACTCTCCTCCAACACGGAGGACTTAAAGGTAGCACAACTTCCTTTCTCTTTCTCTAAATAGATCTTCAAAATTCAAACCAATAAAATTAAAGAGTAATGTTATTGAGAAGCTCTTCATCACCGATCTTGAATTCATGGATACCCAATTCAATAATCGGGTCA
>CAIGRS010184413.1:0-12680 GCA_903798395.1 Fraxinus floribunda | reverse complement strand
TATTATATCACTAATTATTTAATTAACCAAAAAAATTACATCTTTATTAATATCAAATTAATTCTTAAACAAAATTATTAAATATAAACTAAGCAAACGTGCATTGCACGTTGCTTGCACCTAGTATCATGGATAATTGAAAATTTTATTATATGATTTTTTCAATTGTAAAATAGGATGTATGTATATATATATATATATAAATTTTCAATTATCCATGATTTAGTCATAAAGACGTCACCTTAAGAAGAGAGGGAATGATCTCTAAAAGAAGAATCGAATTGGCGAGGAGCAGGGCGAAATGGTACAAAACGAACATCCGCCTGACTTTTGATCGATTAATAATTTTGATCCCCTTTTTCACTAGACATGTATAGGCAACATAATTTTATAGTGGATATTTTGATTTTGATTTTTAAGAATTGGTGTTGACGTTAGCATTTTTTGACAGGTTTTGCCTCCCTTTTTGGAGTTTTTGGGAGTTTTTAAGGAGCCAAAGGGTTGGTGAGAAGAAGAAACATGGAGTTTCCAACGTTTATTTTGGCCAAAATTGCCCCAACAATTTGAGAATGTTAAAATTTTAAAGAGGGTTGTAACTTGCTCTTGATTCGAAATGACTTATTCAGATAGAGAAGTTTGGATCCTAGATTTTTTATTGTGCAAATGATCCTTTTTATGGACATTTTTAGGAATTTTCGTTCATTTTCATGTTTTGACTATTTCATTATTGTGTTGAAAGTCATAATTAAGTTTAATTTTCAGTTTTTTGTTTGAATCTTTTGCTTTGGTGACTCTTGTCAAGCAAAATATGTGCATTTATTTTATTTGTGTTGAGAATTTGTTGACGCATAAAAATGAGGCTCAATTAAATGACCCAAGAAGTAAAACCCCGATTAAGAAATTCAAAGGACAAGTCCAAAAAGATCCAAGACAGAGTTATGTCGTGGAAGCTCATCATCGCTCAAAT
This sequence comes from Fraxinus floribunda, assembly GCA_903798395.1. NCBI lineage: Eukaryota > Viridiplantae > Streptophyta > Magnoliopsida > Lamiales > Oleaceae > Fraxinus > Fraxinus floribunda. Next base: position 11,713 of record CAIGRS010184413.1, on the reverse strand, counting down.
ATACAAAAACGCCCAAGCTATGGATGAATACAGTACTTTATGAATATTCAGGGCGACGATGCTATTATCGCCCAAGCCTGCGTAACGCTCAGAACATAGGCAAATTGCTATCTTAAGCGACGGTTACTAAGGCAGTTAAGGGACAATCTCATCATGTCCCATGATCCAGGAAACCTCGGTTACAAGCCTTCAATGGTAAAAGTAATGACAGCAGTTAGAACGGTAATTCCATGACAAGTTAGACATGATGAAGAACATGGGTAGTTACGGACGACCAACAGTTTCAGGCGGTTCACCGATAACTCTTGTCATATGAGTATAAAAGAGAAGAAAAGACATAGAAGAAAAGACCTTGAATCAAACACTCTTGAACAGAGAATATATAATTTTCATTTTCTTTATTTTTATCACATTTAAATTTCAAATGTTTTGTGTACTTGCGCCCCTTTGAGGCATCTCGCTTCTCACCGATTGTAAATCTTCATCAATAAAGCACTATTTTTTGGGATTTTGTCTCAAGATGTCTCTTCCTTACACAATCGTCTGAATCATCTTTTAATTGTTAGCGAGACCCAACTTTCCACGCGAAACAGAATCAAGTTGGGTTGATTGTGTTTTGTTTCCACTAACATCTTTGCCTATGGTTGAGTCTTAATCCGAGGCCATTTGACCTTTTGGTGGCCCATACCTTGTGTATTTAATCAATCGTTATGGTTATGCGTACTTTGTTGTCGAATGACGCTTCAACGATTGAAACATCTTTCGTTTCGATTGTACTTTGATGATCGAGGTGCAAATATGCAAGGATATGTTGACATGCAATTGGATCATTTTTAACGGATGTGGAGTTCTAGTGAACAATAATTCGTCTAACATGGAATTTCAAGGATAAATAACTATTTCAGCACGTAACATACATGAATTAGTTTTAAACTTTGGAAATTAGCCCCTATTTGGGCTCCATTTTTCAAAATTAATTTCCAATCACACATTCTCCCCATAAAATAAGATTAAACGTAAATTTAAATTTTTTCTTAATTTTTAATTACGTATTCTCCTTAAAAGCAATATTTTAAAACACATATTTCTCCAAAATTTCATTTTAATGGAGCCCAAACAAGACTCTAGATATGGTTAGTTATTTTTATGTTGAAGTGAGAGGCGTATTTTAATTAAATAACTAATAATTTTTACTCATTAAGTATACCCCCTTAGAAATAACTAAAAATATTAGCCAAACATGCTCTTGGTTCATTGTCAATTGACAAAGTTATACACTTATCGAGCCCTCGTTTGAGCCTCATTTTGGAGGGGAAAAAAAACATTCTTGAATAGTGATTTTTGAAGAGTGTGTGGTTAAAAAATAAGAAAAAAGATTTCAGTAAAAGTATAAAATTATTTTATTGGAGAATGCGTGATTAAAAATAATGTTTGAAAAAATGTCAAATAAGGGCTAAAAGTGTTGTTTTTAAATAGCACACGCGCTAAAAGTTATATCACCCTAGAGGATAAGACTCTATCCAACAAATTTTATAAATTAATTTAGGGAACCACTATTTACATTCGCGAAAGTTATATATACATATATCCACTTTTAAAAAGTAAATTTATTATTTGTACTTTTAATTTTTATGTAAATTTACTTAAATAAATATATACATATAAAATTAAGTAAAAATATATAACTCTAAAGGGAAGGTCAAGGACTACAAATGAACTAAATAAATTGCTCACTGTCCTCGAGACAAAATGTTATTCGTCACGACTGAAACCAACCTTTTGGTTCATACTCCATTATCTTTGCATCAGAACAAAGCCACTACGGAAAAAGTAAGATATTGCCAATAAATGCTTTAACCTATTTCTCAATGTCATTAAGCAGTGAAGTTTCTCCATCTGCAGGGTAAAATGCTAATTAATTATAGATTAGCTAGCAGATCCCATATAAAAGATAAGAAAGTTTATGCAGCACAAAGGCCATGCTCTCGAATTCATTTCATAGCTGCTATCTATAAGCTAATACACTCACACAAAATTAACATAGAAACATGCTTATAGAAATTATACTGTAAAAATAGTAATTTTTGAAAATTTTAGAAATTTATCTGGGATGGATATAGAGTGGGATATGCATATAACTTAACTTTTGTGGGTGTAAATAGCGGCTCCCTTAAATTATAAATCGTTACATTCCAATAGATCCACGAACATTATCCACTCGTTCACTACTCTTTTTCATAATCTTCACTTACTTTAAATAGGGGTATAATTATTTACATAAAATGCTAATCTCGAACGTATCCTTAAAATATCACACTGTATTACGGCCAACTTATCTGCATCTAACTCAACGAGTTAATTGATTTTTTTTCTATCGACAGGCCCCCATATACATATAAATATGATCCATCTAATCAGTTTTTCCCATTAACCAAGCTAATCCATGTACTTGCTAGACAACTCACATTATAGGTGGGTGGGAGGAAGATTTTTGGTAATATTTTAATCATATGAGACCATGTCATATAAGATACATTTTGAAATCCTGTAAAAAATCTGTAAAAGAAAACTTGTACTTGAGGAATTTTCCTTCTCCCATTGAAGTCTCGAGAAATTTAAGTTATGGATAGCTCTCTATCTCTCTCTCCCCCCCCCCTATTGAATTGTTCAATCACGTTATTCCACATAGATTACCACATTATCGATATTTTCATTATAATAATGATAAATAGCATCATTCTTTCCAAATAGGCACACTCGAAAGTTGGAACGAAAACTTTTAGTGGCGACTTTACCTTACATTGAGAAGAAAAGAACCTATAGCACTCATAATCACAGTTGTTAAAATTGGATCATATCGTACTGGACGATTCGGCTCGAAAATCAATGAACCTGACAATGGACCGATCGTAATATTTAATCTTTTAAGTTCAATGTTAACTTATATGTAAAAAGATTACTTATAAGCTCGTTTGTCTACCTTTAATGCTATTTTTTTTTTGCCCTAAATTCATTTTCAACCACATATTCATACAATATAATATCGTGTGTGTTAACTCAAATTTTTTTTCTATTTTTTAAATGCACATTCTAAAGAAAAAAAATTTCAAAATTAATTTTCCTAAAAAAAAAAAACTCTTTTTAATAGACATTAAATAGGGGTTTAATATCTTTTAATATCATGTTGCGTACACTCCAAATATAGTCCAAGAAATATATCAGGCTAAATGTGGGGGCTAGAGAGTCAAGTGTCTTTCAAGTAATTGAAACGTTTGTTGGACAAATTTTATTTTTAATTACACTATTCCCAATTTTAAAAAAAAAAAAGCCTTTTTTTTTTTAATATATAACATTTTTCTAATTTTTAATTATATATTTTTAAAAAATTCAACTTTTACTACTAATAATCTCTCCCAATCAAAAACACGAGGTGCGTTTAATTTTTTGTTGTCAGTTTTAAATTTTACAAAACACCAAAAACTTGTATGGTCTCGTATTTTTGAAAAAGCATCTTCGAACAAAAGATTATACTTATAATATAAAACTCAAAACGAAATTTTAACTTCATGAGTGTTTTCAGCCAAAACTCTAAAAACATTCAAATATGGGAAATAAGAATTTAAATAAAATTTTATTTACATAAAATTGTAACAATTGAAAATCTAAAAAACAAAAATTGAAAAATTTGACAAAATGATAAGTTCTAAACAAAATTAAAAAAAAAATAAACTTCTGAAAAAATAAATTATATATAAAATTATAGGAAAATAAAAATAATAATATTTCAAGCCCATAATGGTTATTTACATACAAATTTAAAAAATATTTAAATAAATACATATCAAAATTCTTAGTCGACGTCATTTATTTTTATTTTTTATGTTCTATATTTTATCAACTCAACTTATTATTCATTTTTATTTTATTTTTATAGCGAAAGAAATTTGTAATAAAAAGAAGTGATAATTGTTGTATGCGGATTTGTAAATGAAATGATAATTCATGGCCATTATCAACCTTGGGTAAGATAGGCTTGAAAACGTTAAAAGTTTTATGTATTTAGCCCTCGTTTTTTTTCTCATTTTTCATCTGCAAAAATGAAAAATATGATCGTTATTCATCATATCAAGTCATCAATTTTGAATTTCTATCTCTTGTGTTGGACCCGACCCAATAACGGATATATTTTTCATTCTCATTCTACAATAACGAGGATCAAATTGGCAATTATTCATTTTTTCTATGAAATACTGAATGTTAGGTTTGACTCCTATAGTCCCATGTATACAGCAAAGGTGACAACTGACAAGACATTAATGGCCTAAGAACTTAAGATGATAATTCAATGAATCAATTAAGTAGCCTCAAGATTTTTCATAAAGTTGGGCTTCTAAAAGTTATCACAAGATAAATTAATTAAGACTTTCAATTCTCCAGCAGCAAATGTAGAAGAGCAAATTGTCCTCTGTAATATTATTCACTAGGAAGACTACAAATGTAAAAGAGAAAATTACAAATTGTCCTTTGTAATATTATTCACTAGGAAGACTACAATTGTAGAAGAGCAAATTGTCCTTTGTAATATACACTAGGAACACTACAAATGTAAAAGAGCAAATTGTCCTTTGAACAAATTTTCCTTTGTAATATTATTCACAAGGAAGACTACAATTGTAGAAGAGCAAATTGTCCTTTGTAATATTATTCACCAGGAAGACTACAAATGTAGAAGAGCAAATTGTCTTAGAGATGGCAAACGGGTCGAGCGACTTGTCAGCTTGTGAAAACATGAGCCGCGAGCTCGGCTCGGGGACTCGTGAAAAACAAAATTTTTCTTTTTTAAAAAAACGTGATAAAGTAAAAAAAAATCAAAAAGCTCGTGACTCAGGCTCGGCTCGTGAGTTCACGAGCTCGCAGGCCAAGCCGAGCTTGCCCACGAGTTGGCTTGGCTCATGAGCTCGTGGCTCGTGTCTCACGAGCTCGTGGGTTTAAGGGCCGAGCCAGCGCGACTCGGCCCATGGACATCACTAAATTGCCTCCTAGGTCGATGGACTTTAGTGAAATCTTAATTAGGCTATTAAGCTTTAGTTTATCTCAGTTGAATCACTTAACTTCAGTTTAGTTTTGAATTTCATCATTATATCCATTCAGTCACCTATCGTTCACCAGACTAATCGAAATTGATAAATATAATAATCATGTTTTTATTGATTTTCCTATGCGTCGTCACATAAACAAAAATAATATGAAGGTTATTGCAATCTTTTAAGATTAAAACATTAAAATGTGCATTTCCTTTTTAAATATCTTCGTCCTAATATTAGTATTAAGTCGTCTCAGTTATAATTTCATATGTGATGTATTATTCGTAACAAATTCAGATGATATGTATATTTAACATAAATATCTCATGAAAGTTGCATCGTATTGCTAATGTATTCTATTAAACTTCGTATTCTAATACTCCCTTCAAACATAGACGAACCACAGTGAGTTTATCCAAATGTTATCGAAATCAGGTACTTGTATGAAATTTTGTGAAAAAGGTAGAGAGCTTCATGGTAGAAGAGGTGTGAGGAATAGAGATGAAGCGCGTCAAAAGGTGATGATACACAAGGTGACCATCGATCTCTATATACTTTGTGTTCAAGAAAATAGGATGCTTAGCAATCAGAATGTGCACTCTGATTGTCACAATGCATTGATGTAACACCAAATTGAGGGGCGCCAGCTCATCAAGAATGTCGCAAACAAAATAATTTCAACGACAAGAAGTCATTGCTCGATACACCAATCTACTAAAGATCTAGCAACTGTGGTTTCTTACTTTTGTAAGATACTAAGAAATTGCCCAAAAATATGCAATAAGCAGTAATAGACTTTATATATGTAGGATCACCAATCCAATCAACATCGAAAAAAGCTCTAAGACTTCGATTAGACTATGAAAACAATAATAAACCATTGAGATGTTCCAGGAGCACAAGCAAAGTGACTTACTACATGAACGTATGTAATATCTAGTTGAATTATAGTATGATACCCTTTGACTTTGATAATACAAAACCTTTTTGAGGTCAGAAAACATCCGATCATTGAGATAGTTATGTCAACGAGTCGAGCCACAAGTCAAAACTCGAAGCTTGATATCGGCTCGAGCCAAAAATGGTCGAGCTTTTTTTTGCTCGAGCCGAGCAAAAGCTCGATCAAAAAATTCGGCTTAAGCCTTAGCGGGCCGAGCTGACTCGAGTTTTTTTTTTTTTTGTATTTAAAATCAACTGCCTACAAACATAGGCAGTTGTCAAAGCAGCCTGCGTTTTGCAAGCAGATTTATTTTTTTAACTTGACCGAGTTGGCTCGACGAGCCACTCGGACCAGCCTCGACTTGGTGGTCCTAGCCACAAGCCAGGCTTTTTAGAGCCGAGCCACGAATGACCTGAGCCGACGAACCTTTTTGTCATCCCTACATTGAGATGTTCAAGGAGCACAAGCAAAGTGACTTACGACATAAACATATGTAATATCTAGTTGAATTATAGTACCCCCGTTGACTTTGATAATACAATACGTTTTTTGATGTCAGCAATGCATATAATACACATATTTACTTGTATAGTACACATATAAGCTCACACATTTGAACTTAGATATGTTTTATTGATTAAAATTTGTTGTTTAACAATGACAATAGTACTTTTTATGTGGAAAGTAATAGGGTTAATAGCACCAACTCTTTATGTTATTTGTCACCAAGATACCTACATTGATTAAGTTATCATATTTGTGAAGTGTTTATAAACGATCTTTAAGTATAAATAGATAAATATATGAATAATATTCAAGGATTCAATGAAATGCAAAGAGATAAAATTCCACATCGAATAAAAATGAAAAATATAGACCAATTTATAATAATTTGGACTACTCTTAATAAAGTTGACATTTTAAAATGGAATTACGAGTCTTAACATAAATAGTGATTTAATTTATTATACATGTAGCCAAACACGGGCTAAAGTTAAAAAGTGAAAACTCAACTACTAGTGAAGAGGGAAATAATGGGTTTAATACTTGAATTCGAAGTCACCCACTGTCAATATTTTAACACCGGCTACTACCTTTCTTCTTTGGAAATCAGATTTTCGGACCCAAAATTTTGGAATTTTGGCACTAGCTAAATTCACTTTATAATTTAGTAAAAGTTTACATCAGTGGTGCAATGTTTGGACTCCGCTAAAATGAGATTTTGATATAAAAAATATTTTGAAATAGCGATTTTTTAAATAATGTGTGGTTAAAAAATAAAACTTTTGAATTTACGTGTAACATTATTTTTTTTGTATGCATATAGTGTAGTGTGTCGTCAACAAATGATTTTGATGATGTGTTCTCACTCGTTTCGTGTAAGATATAATAGAAATGTAAAGAAAATGTATTTTTTTAATATTTGTCTTATCTTAGATAAAAAAAAAAAAAAAAAGCGCATTTAATGGCTAGTCTTCCTGTCGAAATTTATTTCCTTCAGCTCGTCGATCTTTGCTTAACCTTTGTCTTCTAGTTTTAAAGGAGCATATTGAACTTCTATTAGCTCACGAGATTTAAGATATTTTCCTGATGAATTGTGTTAAGTCCAAATTATAATTGACAATTTCTAAATTTGTAATTGCCTTCTTGAATTTCTACCATCAAAACACGTCAATGAACTCCCACCAACCATTTTCTAACCATCTTTCTTCTTAATCACATTTTTTTTACTTTTTCTCTCCAAACGCAATACTATTTCCCTGCACACTTCCTATTTCAATCCATTCCCCAACTATCAGTCTCAACCTTAAATAAACCCCTAACAACTAATTGTGCCGTCCCCCAAACGGCAACAATAATCCTACCGTGCACGTATACATATGTGACACATACAACATGTCTAATCTCCTGCTCATAGTATGTAGGATAAAAACTTCACACTGACATGGTATGAGAATTTTACTTATGATTTTCTATAATAATCATATATTTAGAGAATCAAACTTATGATTTTATATGCCACATCGGCGGTGGAAATTTTTTATCCTTCCCACAGGGTGTAGGAGATCAATTCTAATATATACGTATGTTTTCTAAATAAATAACAAATGAATTTGACACTTTAATAAAGTTAAAGTTTTGGATAAATCATGTTCCTTCTTTAAGAAAATAACAAAGTTAATTTTGAAATATTATTTGAAGAATAATAAATTAGAAATAGGAAAAATGAGGCAAAAAATAAAGTTTCACATGGGAAGTTTATGTAATTTTTGACAAGTGAGTGGACTTGTCGGTCAAAGTAAATATGTTGTTATGTCGGCACAAACTTTTATAGTGCACTAAAAAATTTCAACATTTTCTCATTGTTAACTTATATCACCAACTCTTTTTATTGTACTCTTATCCACACCTTTCTTTTGATAAAATTAAATTGAGTCGATTATTGTGACAATTTTCGATAAAGTGGATATTTTTGTTACTAAAGTTGCATAAAGTACAAAATTGGCCGGTTATGTTCAATTGGTTCCTAATCAATTATTAAAGTTACAATCTATTTCATCATTCATTACTACGTAACAAACAATTAGTAGTTCGGGCATGCTAAATAGGAAATTGCTTATAATATTACATGAATGCAACGAATACAGAAAGATTTTACAGAATTTTAACAAGAAATACACTTGAAAAGTTAGCACTGAAAGGAAAAAACACAGGTTTGCAACACACTGTGTTTCGTCTCTGTTAAAAATTTATGTACATGTAGATTTATCGATATTATATAGCACCACTATTATTTAGTATCAATCTACATGAAACTAACCTTTGTTTGGGAATTAAAATTAGATTTTTAGTATATTTTAAGAAAAAGTGATGAAATATGTGTTTGAAAAGTCGTGGATCACATTAAATATATAATTAAAATTAATTATTGACTTTAACTTAAATTAATATCTTTATTCTATTCCTTATCAAATTGTGGCTAAATAATAAATTACAACACCTTTGAGATTTGACAAGTGAATGGATTTTTTATAATAATTAGTCATTGTTGGACAATTAATATTTCAAAATTCTTTAATTCTCATATTTATTTTTAATTATATATTTACACAATAAAATATTTTGTATGTAAATCAAAAAATTTTCCCTACCTTTTAACCATACATTCTCCCAAAACTTTATTTTTTCAAAATAATAAACATCAAATAGGAGCTTATTAACTCTGGGTTGCTCTTGCTCTAACATTTATGCACGGGCAGAGGAGGGGGACCATCATTTAGTTTTTCTTAGGTAATTATTTTATGACTTTTTTCTATGTATCAATTTAATACAATTTTTTTGTCCCTCCTTAATCCGCCCATGCTGATATGTTGCGCATATGTATACATGATTATTTTTCTTAAAGAAGCTGATTCATAAAGATTGAATAATGTTATTTAGTATCATTGGTATTAAAATATCAATTTAAGTGGTACTAATGTGACATCTAATTAAATAAATTATTTTGTCATTATTTGAACCCCATTTTTTTTTTTTTAAAAAAAAAAAAGCTATTTTGAATAGTGTTTTGATCTATTTCAACCACACATTTTTCAATAAAATAATATTACACGCAAATTCAAAATTTTTCCTTATGTTTTAACCACATATTTTTCATTAATACACTATTCAAAAATGCATATATTTTTTTAAAGAAAAATAGGGCTCAAACAAACCTAAAATTATTGAACATAGCACTTAGTGCCATCTATATTGTTATCGTAGCACTAGTTGTTGACCCCAAAAATGAACTCAACATATGACAGGTCCACTCTCGCCAAGTCAAGTGCGATTCTGGTGCATTCTTACTGGAATTGTGACGGTAAATGGTCAGAAATGGACGCGGGAGACACTTTACTGCGAGAGACAAAAATGTTCAAGCTCCGGTGATGTAAAATAAAGATGATCGCACTAACAATTATTGCCGAATAGAAACCAAAATAATCTATGGTACGATCAACGGGAATATGTGGAAGGATAGATAAAATTGTGTATTGAAATCACCATATTGCCTATTGAGGTTTGAGTTCCATGAGTTTGTAGAGATTGTCAACAAATATTCTCGGTGTTTGTATATATTTCTTCAAGAGTTCAAGTGTATATTTCGAATCTCTGATTGTCTAAAATCCAATCCCTATTACTTATACAAAGTACCTATTTATACTACATTGACCGACGTGGTGATCGTTGGATCAGAACCACGTATCTCTATCTCGTGAATTGGGACGTTACGTCGTTGTCTATTCATACAATTAATACATTGATAAGGGGTCAACCACCCTATACAATAGGTTGACATACCGACAAACTTTATTATAAGTTTTACATCAATCACTTCTAAAAGATCTTCAAATATGTTGTGTGGGACAGTATCAGCTCCATGGATTTCAGATAGTTTGAGAGCCTCTGAGAGCTTTGGAGTGCCTCAGTCTAAGTTGTAGTACTTCGTCCATGAGGTAGTTGCTCAGCATGTACCTCGGCCTTTAACATAAAGGACTTCAGCCTTTGTTTGACTTCTTCATCCTTTGACCTTGCGATTTTTCCTTTGACTTTCTTACTAACTTTCTGCCTACGTGGCTTGCCACGTAGCGTCTTCATATTGAGCCTCGGAGGCGAGGCGTAACACTAGTAATGTTATATAACATTTTCCATTTATAAATCTCATAACGCATTGGGACTGAGCATGGAATTATGAACGAAGACTCGTGCAACTCGTAATATCTTAATTTTTTTTCTTGATTCAAAAGGGTAAAGCATTGATTGAATACAATTGATACTCTTATAAACTTCCAACTAATTATCTGTTCCCAAAAGATTTCCTTTCAAATAATTGCAATATATTTTCAATTGTGCTACATTTATCTTACAACTTATAGATTTGTTTATCAACACATCATTTGACAAGNGTTCCCAAAAGATTTCCTTTCAAATAATTGCAATATATTTTCAATTGTGCTACATTTATCTTACAACTTATAGATTTGTTTATCAACACATCATTTGACAAGAGTTGATTCTCTCTCATCAACTAAATAAAAAAAAATTCCTCAATTCCTTTTCGACACATCATCAATCCATAAAAGATTATGTAAATTGTTGTTACAACAAAAAATTTCCATATATTTTAATGTATTTGCCATATGCATCAATATTTGTATCGGGGGAAAAATTGCCTACTTGGGGAAAATCGACAATTCCCAACTAATATATTTTAATTGGTCAGGTTTAACTTTTTCTTTTAGCCCCCATTGTATACCATTCTTGAAAAACTCTTTTTTACGAAAAGAATAAAAATTTTCAACTAATTTCACAATAAAATATTTTGCATGTAAATTCAAAATTTTTCCTTACTTTTTGACTATACATTCTATAAAAAATTACTATTTAATTACTATTTCAAAATATATTTTTTCTCAAAAAAAAAACTCTTTTTAATGGACATTAAATAGGGGTTTAGTTAGAGATGGCAATAGGGCGGGTTCGGGGCGGTGTCGCACCTTCGCCCCGCCCCGCCACTCCCACACCCTGCCTCGTCCCGCACCTCGCCCCACCTTAAACAAGGCGGGGCGGGTTCGGGGACGCGGACTTGCCCTATTTCCTGCCCCGTTTATGATTATTTTTTAAAAAAAAATTTCAATTAACTATTTTT
>CAIGRS010184406.1:0-10285 GCA_903798395.1 Fraxinus floribunda | reverse complement strand
AAACAAAGTAGCAACTTTTATGTTTATCCTTTTATCTTTTTTTCTTGTATTTAGATCTTCTTTTTGGCTTTTTGCAGAGAAAATAATCAAAGGGATAAAAAGTGAAACAGGGTGGTGGAGTCTTATGGGTGGGGGAGGGTGGCGCGTAGAAAGAAGGCGTAGAAATCAACGAGTGGGGAAAGTAAAGTGACGATTTTCAAAGGTAACTTGAATATCTAACTGGAAAATTGGGATTTCTCTTGAACTATCAGATTTATCTGTTTACAGTAAAATCGGCCATACAGATAATGGACACTGGATAACCAGTAACGGCCTGCCGGACGGTGAATGGGGTATGTGTACAGTGTACGTATATCCAACGTGTTTCCTAATCTCGAAGAAAGAAATTAGTAGGAAAAGTCCATTTGTACAATCATTAGGGAATTAATTAGCGGGCTCAAACTAATGTGAGAGATTGTAACTTTTACAATCCTCTAATGATTGTACACCTAGCCTTGTTGATTTGAAAATGGACAAGTTAAAATACTACTAACACCACAAAGACGATAAATTACAAAGTTATTATAGTGGTAATAACCCAACATGACACGAGGAAGTCTTCAGTGTATAACAAAGGACCATATATTAAACCATTATACCTGCCAGTGTCTCCACATCCCAAAGGTCGTACCGGTTTAAAGTGATTGAGTCCAATTTTTTCTCCCGCTTCAGTGATCTACATTGGATAAAAAAAGGTTCTTGTAAAGAACAATGCTGTGAGATGCATGATAAAATGTGACAAAATGTATGATGAACAAATATCTTGCTCTATTAGAAGTTATTCTCCATGTTGTCCTTCAAATTACAATCTTCAAATGAATTAGTGGGCGCATGCAATAATATGAAATATGAATATGCTCTGTGTAGTTGTTTAAACTGTATATTCAAATATGTAGTGCTTTCCAAAATCATGGGATGAAACAGAACTCTAGATTGCATGAAGATGCCAAACTATAAAGTTATAGTTTAAAAACATATTGTCCGGTAACTTTGAGTACTTAAAACAAGAAATTGAAGACATTCCAGACTACTGCTTCTGCATCAAAAAAATTTAAAATAAAATATAATCAACTTTTTCACAACATGAAGCAACTGTAAGTTTTCAATTCCTGGACATTGGAAAAACAGAATGGCTGCCAAACAAATGGAAGATTCATGGGACAGAAGCATGACATAACAAATGTAACTATATTTTTATTTAGTCCACGTCATCAAAAGATACACAATCAATACTTAATATTGACAACATCAGAAGCTGCTTTGGACCCGTACTACATTGGCCGAATCTTTTTACACCCGAAGAGAATGATGGAGTATGAAATACAGTACGAAGCTGATTTCCATTAACTTATGTTACTTTTTTCTTATTTTATTTTATTTCTTACACTTTAAGTAAAGGAAATTTTACGTCCTTACGCAGGTGTTAGGGTTTTCCTGTATAAACACGTTGTCTCACGTTCCAAACAAAACCAAAAGTTGCAATAGATATGCTTCACTATAAATAAGAAAAAAAAACATGAAGTAAAAAAACCACAAAGGCTTCGAAAGAAAGTAGAGGTCATATTAAATTTGTAAAGGATCAGTTATCTGATTCTCTGCTCATAATAGATGCAACTTCTCAGTAAGACAAAAATGCAACATTCAATTTCTATTCTAGAAGAAGTGTCGTGATTTTAGCAGAAATCACCATGAACTTCAATCTTCAAAATGTCTAAAATAAACTGAAAATTTGAATATTTGCACGTTGCAACTCTGATATAAGATTCTCAATTACCCTTGGTGCCAAAACTATTGAAACACAACATTTCTCCAAGTAGATCAAATAATGTAGCTTGAATAATTTAGATATGTAATAATTACATCATGTAAAATGTGATTGATTAAACCATTAAAATATGCAAACTTCTCAAGATTATACCTTTCTTATTGCTGCCCAAGAAGTACTATCTCGTTTGTGAGGCCTTGGGAATACAGGTTGAGAGTGCAAAGCCCACAAGTCTTCTGGTGTCTGAAAGTGGCACAGCATAAAGTTGCTTTAGTGACTACTCAAATAAGAACTCACACTTCTACTGTAATCTAAGCCTAGCTTTTTCTTCTATGCACTTCACAAGGATTCGATTAATTTGATTTTAGTGAAAAATCACGTTAATAGTTTATTTGAATTATAGATAGAGAGAGGAATACCTTACCAGGTTGGCATCAGGAAGTTCCCGAACAGCCCCATCAACATTTTCTGCTGTAGCTTTGACCTGCCAAAAATAAATATTCAACTGATAATTAGACATCTTGAACTTTAAGTGATTTAGGTAGAAATATAGTGACAAACATGGGAAGATTTGAAATGAGAATTGCAAATAACAGGCTATTCATTAGACTTCAAAATTAAGGATTTTGGTTTCTGAAAAGGTATTTTAAAATAATCTTAAATTAGGCATTTTGATGTATATAACACGCTTTGGTAGTCTGTAAACAGAAGCATTTCACATAGAGAAATCCCACAATAGTTATCTTTCCTATTATAATTTTAGGTATAATGGTATACTCCTGGAAAGTAATATTTGACGTCAAATTGGAAGTTTATTTCATCCAGAGGAACCAAAAATGGTTAAAGTATCCCCAAACCCTAGAATCCTAAGCGCCTAATACAAACTCGAACTGCCCTAGCTTTATGTCTTAAAAATTTTATGCCGTGCACTGGAATACCAGCATCATTCTATTATCTCAGTGTCCCTAAATGGAGAAAATATGGCTAGAGACAAACCGTGGACCAATGAAACCTTTGTGCGTGACTGAATGAGGCTAACTTTCTGCAGTGGTCACAATCTGTCAGGATGTATATTCGTGGAAGTGGGAAGGTAGGGTACTTGACTAGTGAAGCTAAGGAGCCTGAGAAGGCAGACCCATCTTATACCGTATGGGATGCTGAAAATTCCTTGGTGATGGCATGGCTCGTGAATTCTATGGATGAATTACATGTGCTATTCTACCGCAAAGGGACAATGTGAATCAAATGTACTCTGTCCTTGGAAATTACTCTCAAATTTATGAACTGCAGCAGAAGATCAACAATACTTATCAAGTAGACGGCAATATAACAAGGTATTTCAATGTTCTTAAGGGCCTATGGCAAGATCTGGATTTATTCAATGAATATGAATGGAAAAATCCTGATGATTGCAAACACAATAAGAAGACGGTGGAGAATGTAAGAATTTTTAAATTCTTGGCTAGACTTAATGACAAGTTCGATGAAGTAAGGTAAAGAATCCTAGGGAGACAGCCTCTACCCCCACTCGGGGAAGTATTATCTGAAGTACGATGAAAAGATTGTCGAAGGAGTGTGATGATGAAGAACAAGGAGGATAAGACTGGAAAATTCTACTCTAGTTGCTGCTAATAATCCTGCCCCTCATGCTGCTGGTAACACAAATTTGGCTACCACCAATTCTGCACAACGACCTTACTCTAATCGAAGGAGGCTGGAAGATAAGCCTCGAGCAAGGTGTCACTACAGCAAGATGCCACGCCACACGAGAAAATTGCTGGAAACTCCATGGAAAGCCGGAAAATTGGAAGAACAACAAATCTAAACCCTCTGGCATCAATCACGCAGTCCCTAAAGTCAATGAAGCTAATTTCCTAAGGGCTGAGCAGGTGGATCATCTTCTTCAACTGCTGAAATATACTTCTGCATCCGGTCTTCCTACTGCTTCAGTGCCTACCCTTGTAGCTCAAATCTTGCACCATGAATTATTGATTCGGGTGCATCTGATCACATGACTAGTACCTCTTAGTTGTTTCAATCTTATTCTCCCTATTCTGGTAATAAAAAGATTAGAATTGCAGATGGAAGTTTTTCATCCATCGCTGGAACGGGTTCTATCCAAATCTCTGAAAAAATAGAACTCAAATATGTCATTCACGTCCCTAAACTTGCCAGTAACTTTGCTTTCTGTTAGTAAATTTTCACGGGACTCTAATTGTTGTGCCACTTTCTTTGATTCTCATTGTGAATTTCAGGACCAACTCTTGAGGAGGATGATTGGCAGTCTAGGATGATTGATGGACTCTACTACTTCGATGAGACGTTATTCAACAATAAACAAACTGAGGGTTTGAATAGTAGTACTAGATCTATTTCTGTACGTGAACAAATAATGCTTTGGCATTTTAGACCAGGACATCCTACTTATCTCTATTTAATGCATTTGTTTCCTAGCTTATTTAAAAATCTGGATTGTGATTCTCTTCATTGTGATGTTTGTTGTAACTCTATTATATAGACATGTACCTATGTTATGTCAATGAGAATTATTTCCACAAGCGGCTCTCTCATTCTAGAAAAGATGACCAATCTGATCAATTGAAATGATCGAGCTTGGATCAACAATTTTTGTTTTGCTTTCAGCAATGCTAAAGCTTGTAAGTGCAAATACTTGCACTTATTTTCATGTGAGATATACTGGCTGTGAAGACATCTTTGTAAATTCAGTTGGATATCTTAAAATCCATGCATGACCTGAATGCCATTTTTTCGTAAGTTCTCTTTAGGAGAAATAATTATGGAATTCATTGCTTTTGCTCAATTTGATTTCTGTCAATCATAGAAGGCACTACTAAGTACTAATGCAGGCAACATAAATAGGTTAAATTTCTTTCAACTAGACAAGCTTGAAATTAAAATGGGTTGGAAAAAGAACTCAGCTGTTCCTTGAGATGAATTGACTCGTGATCATTATAGGATTGTTCATCTTTGAGCTACTGCGTATCTTAAGAGACGAGGCTAAAGCAAAAGCATTGTTAACTGGTCGTTAACTGTCTTAATATTTGGTTGGTGATAATTTTAAGATACTAATTGATGCAAAAAGATTAACGTTTCAGTCCCTTTCATATCTTGAAATATTGTTAGAATGAGAAGGTTTTGGTGTAACCTCGTGTTTGGACATGATTTCAGGGAGAGGGAAATCAAGCAGCAGATGGTTTACTCAACTATCTGGTTTATGATCAGGTGCAAGATCTCTCCTTGAATTCCATATTTCCTCGTTAAACTAAATTTTGGGAGTGGGCATTTTACACACTGCCTAGTTACTATCTTAGGATTTAGTAGCACTGCTAAACCACCTCATCTCAAACTTTAAACTAGTACACAAACATATTTGTTTACTTATTTTTTCAGCAAGTACTTATATTCCGTCTTCCTTTTACTTGATTTCAATTGTGTGATCAAGAAATAGATAAAATCCCAGTGAACTCCCTCCAAGTTCTTCACAAAGTAAAAAAGATGATGACAGAAGATTCACCAGCTTAGCACTCTTTTGCTCAGCGTTCTCAGAGAGACGGTTTCTCAGTGGTTCCACATGATCACTTCCATCTAGTTGGACACCAATAAAGTATTGGAGTTCCCCCTGAGAACGTTGTGAAAGATAATGAACAAAATTTCAGTGTCAATTAATTAAAAATTCTTTAGGGTCAATAACCAAGAAACTAGATTTGATATCGGTAGGCACCTTCTGATCATGCATAGGTTGCAAATGAAATAAGTTCCAGAATTTTTTGCCTATATTTTTTTATTTTCAAAAAGACGTGTAAGTCCAAGTCCATAATAAACGTTGACATGTATCTTCAGAATATTGAATGCTATACTGTACCACTCTTAGTGTAATTAATTAACTGAACAGTAATTTCTCTTTGCTCTCTGATGGCATCTCTAATCTTCGAAACAGTTGCTTGATCAGTTTCAGGTCCCTGAAGAAACCTGGAATTATTTCGACTAATTAGGCAACAATGAGTTTCTGTGACAAGGTAAAAACAGGAAAAATTCCACAAAAGGATATCTACCATGAGGGATATGGAAGAACAACTTTTAAAATGGAAGTTTCACAAAGCAGAAACACTCATACCTGCAGTTCCTTCCCAAAATTTCTTCACGCGTATATTCCGTCAATTCAAGAAAGCTATCAGATGCAAATATCTGCAAGTTAAAAACCACATTCTTATATATCTGGAGCAAGATATCAACAAAAGAGTGATACAAAGAAAATGGAATAGAAAACTTTTCTTAAGACATTGAATTAAACCATAACAAACATAAAACATAAAGATGGAATTTGTAAAGGTCAAANTCAAAATGATTATTTATGTGTGGAAAAAAGGTAACGAGCTTCTGAAAAACAATAAACTGAACAAAAAGATTGAACTGAAACTTTGCCATGTAGACATGATCTTACAATTGGGTTATCAGGAAGTCTAGGGTCTGATATCACAAAATTCTTTTCAATGCGTTCAAGTGTTGTTGCCAGGTCAATGCCTTGACGTATATCCCTCTCTCTTTCGGCACGGTCCCAACTGTCTGTTCGTTCTACCTCTTTTGTCATCAAAATCTCTGGCTCGATTTTTAGTTCATTTTCTTGCATACTTGCAGACCTCCCTTTGAACCTGCAGAAAATTAAACTATTGTTTTAACAAGACTGATTGCTATGCAATAGACAGATGCTGTCATGGGTGATCAAGTTTGCTTTTCCTTTGAATTGCATGGAGTTTCTTGTACAACCCATCACCTTTCCAATAAAAGATAGTTACCAGCTATATAGAACAGTATTGTTTACATTGGAGAAGTGAAAAACGGAAAGCAAGAAGAACTGACCTCGTCAAAGAATTGCGGCCGGATTTGCTAGACCTGCTGCTAGTATACCGACTAGTACTCTTACTAGGTATACTAGGTAAGTCATTTCTTGAATCCAGTTGAGAGGTTTTCCGTCCAGGTGCACCTGTATTATCCAATTCAGCTGGTCCAGGGAGCATATAATCTAGATTTAACTTGTCATTTTCATTCTTGGCGGTGGTTTCACGACTCAGAGACTTCATATGAGATCGTGGATGCTTAATAGTTTGTACAACCTCTGTGATGGATCCTAAAGCCTTGTCCTTCTGACGAGCTAAGAGAACATACAGAATAAGATTTCGAAAAGAATTTAGTTATTGAGAACAGCTAACTTGAACTACTTACAATCATAACAAATTAATGACTTGGGTAATCCATTTGGTCGTAGTTCTTTATCATTTACCCCTTCTGTGTATTTGCTGACCTCAACCTGCATTCTGCCAGAAAGTGTTGCATTTGTCATACCAAGAGAAATTGTTATACTGCAGTTAGAAAGCAGAAATGGAGGAAAAATTTACCCAATAAATTTTATGGTTCGTCCATTGTTATCTTTGACCGGAGAGACTGTCAGCAAATTCCAGAAGGGGGTACCATCCTTCTTGTAGTTGAGAAGCCTCCCACAATAGCTTTTCCCAGTTCTTGTTGCATTTCGTATCTTCTCCACCTCATTCTGATCTGTTTCAGGGCCCTGTAGGAACCGGCTGAACAAAGAAAAGGATGACCACCTTCAACCACTTCCCCGGTTTCCATTTTATTTAACCATTTCAAAATTTTGAAATGACTCAACTAATAAGCCTACCTTTCAAACTAGTCGAGTCAAGAAAACACATGATTTCCAGTAGGGGCGACTAAGACATATGTAATTCACTCTTCATAGAGAAACTTCTTAGTTTTGAATACAATAGTTCAGTTATTTTGTCTCCAAGTTCAGTAAGAATTATATGCTCTGATTATAGATCTTAGAAGAGAAAAATAAATTAAAAACTTAAGCTAAAAGAAGAACGAAGCTAAACATTTTTACCAGTTGATCTTGGTAAAATAAGTTTAAACTTCGAATATGGATTGAGATATGTGGCAAGATACTTCACATTTCCAGGAACCTATCAGCCTTGAAAAGTTGAACATCTCAAAGTCTTAAAAAGGAAGCACAATGCTTAGCTTCATAGCTTAACAATATATACTATGAAAACAAAGAGATGACAATTCAATTTACACATGCATGCATATTTAAACATGCGAAAAAATGGTTTTAAAGAGTTAATTCAAACATTTTCCCAATACAGATTTCATGAGAATAGTTTCCAAGGTGCTAATATCGTGCCCACTTTAGTTTCAATAAAGGATTAGAAAATTGATCAATAAGGTTAAATCTCACAAGAATCTCTCTCAGATTTCTTGAAAATAATTTTGAAGTGCTAAAACTCAGAGATGAGGACTGATATTTCAGGATGAGTAGAAGTTCCAATCCTATATTCAAATTCCGAGAGTTCATTAACGACATGTTTCGTGAGAAGTACTGAACTCGACTATACAGTATCATAAATAAGATTTTAGCTTCTTTTTTCTTCTTTAGTGCATACAGTCCACCTCACTGAACAAGTAACAAATGCTTCAATGTGGACACATACAGATGGAAAATATATTTAACTTACCAGTTCCTTCCAATAACTTCTTTTGGAGAATAACCAGTCATTGCGAAAAAGCCACTGCTGGCATACACAATGGGGTAGTCAGGTTTGGTAGCATCAGAGACGACAAAAGTCTGTTGCAATGTTGCCAGAGCATCCTTTAGTTCCTGAGATACCCTCGGGAATTCAGATCCAATATTCGATTCCTCTGATGTCCTCATAGATCCAGCCCCAAATCTCTCTGAGGAGTTCTTGCTTCTTTCTCCGTCTCCAAATGAATAATTTGAGTTCATACGAAAGACACCATCTCCAGCATCTGTCCCAATCGTAAGTCCCCATTCTGCAGTCCTTTGAACAATGTTAGATTCATCACTTGCAGAAGTGATCTTAGTTTCACTAGGCTCAGCCTCAAACGCCATCCATTTATTTACAGCCTCTTTATTGCCTGTAGGAATTCTAGACACTCCCCCTTGCATTTCAAGTACTTGCACATCATTATTGTCATTCCAACTAATAGAAGACACTGGTTCAAACACTTCTATCGATCGCCTTTCGTCTCCATTAGCAGCAATTGATGACTCCATTTCCATTTCTCTTCACAGTGAACGAATTACAAGAATTTCATCGCTCCCATCGTGAACTCGGCCCATTTTCTATGTCAAAGTAATTTCTCTCTATTAGAAATCAACAAAAGAAGCACTATGAGAAACGAAAAACAATCATACGTTCCCATAATTAGCAATCATTTAACATGATAGTACACAAAATTAGCAAGTAAACATAGATTACTACTATTTTCCCTATCTTTAAGAAATGGCAAACTCCAACATGAACAGATAAAGAAATATTATGATGCAACATAACCTAAATATTAAAATAATCCATAAAAGAATTTACTGAAAGGGGGGAATAAACACAACCTGGAAGCCAAATGCAGTACGGACAAAAGAAATTATTCCAGCTTCACTGTGAGTAACTTTCCAAGCAAGATTTTACTGTACAAAGCAATCTGAACCAGAAGAAGAGATGATGGAAAGATAATGTTCCCATAATAAATAGAATTTGAAATATACGTGGCCATCATTTGCAACACCTGATGGTCAAGAAAAAGACCCTTCATTTCCGATTTCTAACCGTTCCTCGCGCTAAAATATGTATCATTTTCAAAGAAGAAATGGGCCCTCAACGTGAAATAACTTTACTTGCTGGGAACAGGAATTCAAGTAGAAGAACATGGAATATGTTTGCAATTTCAAGAATTGAACTCTTCCTTGTAGAAGATAAATTATTTGCTTCCTCTTTAAAATAAAATTTGGCCGTTTGGCTAAACTAACCCGAACCTTGACGCCCACCAACCCGTACACCATCGTGGTGGAGGTAAATTACGGAATGTATTTTAGTAAGTTCCATCGTGGTGGAGGTAAATCACGGAATGTATTTTAGTAAGTTGAGATATAAGAATTGTTATATTGATGTCCATAAAAAGTTGAATTTCAAATTTTTTTAGAGACAGAAATCAAACTTTCACACTACGACTGTCAGTTCAGTTGAGATCATTTCACTCATATCTTTTGCACCACTGAAATATGCCTCGAGACTTGACCGTTTGGCTAAACTAGATGCTACGTGTAGTGGAGTTACCCATCCATTTTGTACAACTCATAACTATTACCTATTTATTGGTCTTTCAATTTTACAAATTTATAAATTTCAACAACTTATAATTTCTGCCAAACAAATAATTTCTTTTTAATAAGTATTATCCACTTGTTCATTACTCATTTTCTATCATTTTTATTACTCAAGGTTCATTCCGAAAATTGGATTCGATTAGTATGAATAATGCAGAAGATTAAGGGGAGAAATAAATTTTAACCATATATTTTAAGCGTTCCATAACTTTTCAATCACATTTTTCATCAACTTTCAGAATTAACTAAAAATCAGATTTTAATCC
>CAIGRS010184377.1:0-10362 GCA_903798395.1 Fraxinus floribunda | reverse complement strand
AACAAATTTTAGACAATTTTACAAAGGGTAATTATATTACTACAACAAAATTTCCTTGTTACACCACAATTTTAATTAATTAATTAATTTACTTAAATGACCCTGAGTAGAATTACTTAATCACCCATAATTTTATATAAATTATTACATAAACATTCATTCAGAAATCGTATAAAGTTTAGAGACTACAGTCTACACATGTTCGAAAGCTTTATCGGGTTTTGATTCTTCTCTTCTTCAAAAAAAAAAAATTTTTTTTTTATTCTTCTCTGATGTTAGAGATTTTCCATCTTCGCAATCGCGTGCCGAATTCTCAACATCAATCGCCTGTTTATCCAATCCATCGAAAGTTTCAGAATCCAAATCACTAATTGCTTCAGAAAGGGCCTGAAGAACTTCCTTATAATCTCCATGGCATTTCTTCATAGCTTCCATTGTTTGGCATTCAAGAGGTCAACATTAATTTACTGCTGTATATTTTTTGGAAATTATGTGCATAAATTTATCCTTTTATACCCTAAAAACGAAGGAATCAAATTATCATGCATATAAATGATCTTTTCCAATAATGCAGAATGAGAACGTAATTAATAATAAGTCGAAACTTTTGAAAGGAAATGGAAAAAAAAAAAAAGCAAAAAAGCTGGCAATTCCGTTTCAATAAAAATGATTACCCTTTTACAAATAATCGTGGACATTTAGAGGTTGTTTGGTAGAGATTAAAATCGGATCAAAATCGAAAAATTAGTCGTTATTGTTGATTTTTATTAGACGAGTGAGACCCAATAACGATGATATTTTCAATTTTAATTGAAATCGAACGCTGCCTTATTGTAATTTCCACGCTATCAAACTACTAGTTTTCGCGGCAGAACAGTATTAACAAATGTCAGTCGTACTTGCTTCTTTTCGCGGTCATTTCTTCAAACACCTGGTGTCTCGTTCCACCGCCGCTTTCTCTTCCGTCCGCACCCGCATCCACCGTCGCACTTCACCCAAACACTTCCCCTTCCCCTTCTCCGCCCTAAATCCCACCCTAGTGGCACTCCACCAGCCACCACGGAGGCGCTCTTTTGCCACCGTTAATTATTCAACCATACCATCAACTTCTAATTCGGAACGTTCAGAGACTAGCGAGGGTTCGTTCGCTACTCCTTACCTCTCCGTTCGAATTAGTTGCAGAAAAGATGTTTGTGTAAGATCCCCTAATTCTCCTCCACTCCCAATTGTTATCATTATTAGAATCATCCAATTTAAAGACTAATTTTGTGGTTATTAGGATATGCTTTCGGAGGCCCTTTTGTGTTTTGGAGCTAGCTCTGTCACCATTGATGAACAAGAATCATATGGGGACAATGACAAGGTAGCGAATGACATTTTTAGTTATTGCTCGTCCTCATCACTATAGTAATTTCTGCTTTATTGGTGGATAACGTGGTAGTCCTAAATTGCCACTATATGCTGTATGCAGATAAGGATCAGTTCTATATTTACTGTAAGTCAGGATGTAAAGGAATGCATTTCACAAGCCGCGGATTCCATTGGCCTGAGAGAGATGCCTAGTTATGAAGTGGAAATGCATGATCATACCGATTGGATTAAACAAACTCAGGTTACTTACAATTTATCCCATTGTTTTCTTTTTCCTTCCCTACTCTAAGCAACCCTTTGAAAACCGTAAGTGCACGGGATCGTGATCAAATAATATAATGATTTAAGTGTGGAAGGTCTACGTGTTTTATCGAGTTAAAGTTAAAAATATTCTTAATCGAATAGCAATAATGAGTTGTAATAAATCTATGTCTAATTTATCACGTAACTAGAAATCAAACTAAAAGTTTATCAAATTTTTGAGATGCAATGCTAAGATATAGAATCTCCCTTATTATTTTATTTTTAGTACAACAATTAAAATGACTAATTGTTATCATGCGAGGTGGTCAAAGTTCCAAATTTATTTAAAAGCTTCTCTCTGTAGCAATTAAATCCAATCCTATATGTGACATTTCTATATCTTTATAAAAGATACCAACATATAAGAATGCATTAAACGAGTTAGAACATCTAGAAACCATGTGAAGCATAGAGGTATATTTCTATCCTCTATCGAATGTTCATCTTATCCTAGCAATGTATACAATTAGCTTAACATATCAAAATTACAAGAAATCATATTTAAGTGGAAAGATATAACCCAGATTTTTTATAAATTGAGAAGATGAAGAAGAATCTTGAATTTCTTCAATGGTTTCTTGATGAATCTCCACTTGGGCCTTCTTTTCTTTGCCTAAAAATGAAGTTTGAGTTTTCACTCGGTTGAATTCTTGCAGGTCCCCTTCAATTCTCACAAAAATGATAAATTTGCCTCCTTTTATGATGATAATTGATGAGTATTGGAATCAAGTTTGAGTTTTCACTCGATTGAATTTTTGCAAATCCCCCTTCAATTCTCACAAAAACTATAAATTTGCCTCCTTTTATGATGATAATTGATGAGTATTGGAGTATAATATATATATGAGAGGTATCTAATATGTATTATCCTGTTAGGTATTTGTAGGAGGAAAATTGATTGAAAATCAAGTCCAAATCGGTTTCTAAAAGAGTTCCAATCGAATAAGGAAAGTTGCCTTTCGCGCGCGAATTTTTTGTCCATGTACAATCATCAGTATTTTGATCATAACTTTCCCTCTCGATATCCGATTGAGTCGATTCAAAGTGCGTTGAAAAACTAATTCAAAGGGCTACAACTTTGCTAAAATGGAATTTTTTCAATTCGGACGTTTACTATGCCAAAAATGGGTCTCAATTTTCAACTAAAAATCTGGAATTTAACTTGTGCCATTGGAAATTGATTTTGATAATATTTCATTCTTTTTGAGTTTTAATTCCATCCAATTGTCTTTTAGCAATCTTTAAAGTATTGTCTTGTGGTCCGAATCAACTATTGAATATTTGCAAGTTGGTCCTCAAACTTTAAACTTTGCCATTTTCCTTGATTCTTCTTTTGTTTCTTTCAATTTCTCGATCAACCATTGATATTTACCTATATAACATAAAATACAACAATTTAGAATATATTTTGTCAAAATAATTATCAAATATTGATATTTTACGCTCGAATAAGTGTATAAATCATCAGGGGTGAAGCCAGCGCGTCGAAGTGGGCCCACAGGGGTTCTGGGGCAGCATTCCCGGATTTTTTTTGGAAACATTATCTGTTAAAATGAGGGAAGTTGATACTTTGTGATGAAGAAAGAAAACAAAAGAACATTAATTAATGTACATTAGTTTACTTAAAAGATGGTAATGCCTTCGTCAAGAAAACTATTTTTTTTAAGAATCCTAGAATATCCATTATATCCTCCAAAAACTAGTTACAATGAGATCCTGGGTACCGAATGGATTATTTGGATAGTAGAGTATGATGAAAAGATCTATTAGCATTGTGAATCCAATTATTAATAGACCAAAATCAGCTATGAGAAGACAGAAGATTGAAGATGAGTGTATACACAAGAAATCTGCTGATTCAATTCATGCCATGGCAATGATGTTATATTATGCAGCAATCTCCTGCCGTCATCTAGGTTTTAACAGGAACCTGATGACCTCAAATTGCAATTACAGGCACAAGAATTTTTAACTCAAACGATGTAGGACCAAGTGTGGAGATCTTCTTCCATAAGTTTGCTGATCATGACATTTCATTCTGTGCAAAGCAATATAAATCCATAAGCTATATTTTACTTAATTGATGATGAGCTTCCAAGCTTTTTCTATTTCACAAACTTTCTATTGAATCTTGAGGTCCATTCATTAGTTTTTGTATGAATTATCTCTATGTAGGAATCTTTTCATCCCGTGGAAGTTACAGACGGACTTTGGATTGTGCCGGAATGGAGAAAACCCCCAGTATGCTTCTACCCGTTTTCTGTTTACATTGTTCTATCGTTATTGCTGATTTCAGTACTTCGCAGCTGTTGTCAAGCCAACTGTTCTTTTTGCTAAAGACGACACATTATAATCTTGCACGAAACTTACTTTTGTTTGACAGTGATGAAGTTTGACCAATGGCCACATTAATTTTATATACATACGTCAATTTTGTATGCTTGAACATACAGGATGTACAAGCGATAAATATAGTTCTGAACCCTGGTTTGGCATTTGGAACTGGGGAACATCCTACTACGAAATTGTGCTTATTGCTGCTACAAAGTTTGATAAAAGGAGGAGAATATTTCCTTGACTATGGCACAGGATCGGGTATTCTTGCAATTGCAGCACTTAAGGTAGTTCGCTCTTCACATAGCATCTGTTTTTAAAACTTTTGACTTTTGTTGATGTGGAGAGCCTTTAACTTGGAATTTTTAAAAACTTGATACTAAATCAGGCTAGTGATACAATATTCTTGTTATTTATTATTGGACTAGTGAGGGGCATCCATTAAGTATGGTAATGATGACCCAAGACAACTGAGTATTGAAATAGCGATTTTTTTGGAGAACGTGTAGTTAAAAGTAGAATTTTTTTTAGCTTGAACTTTTGAAATGATATGACTATTGAGCTGATTTTTTAATGCTCATTTTACGGAGAGCGCAGTTCGGTGCAGATCGTTCAGTTGGATTTGACATAGATCCCCTAGCAATTACTTCTGCTCGACAAAATGCTGCTTTGAACAACATAGGACCTGACAAGTTGCTTTTAAGTCTAGTTCCAAGCAAGAATGATCATGCCTTTGATAGTGGATTTTCACACGAAGACATTAGAACACAGGATTTATACAATGCAAGGATTATTGCTGAGATGAACAAGTATGATGTGATTATTGCAAATATACTATTGTATCCACTACTAGATTTGGCAGAAGCAATTGTCTCCTATGCAAAACCAGGTGCTGTGGTTGGCGTCTCTGGTATCATATCCGAGCAGGTACACTTTGGTAAATATTGCATATGTCATCTAGTTAGCAATGGTCAAGAAAAATTAGGCATAACACAATAAAGGTACGAGATTATGAATGATCAAGATATCTTTAAACTTGGAGGTTGTTTGATAAAGCTTTTGATAAAAGTTTTAGCAGAAGTTGATAAAAATGGTTTTAATATGTGGTTAAAATTGAAGTTTGACCAATTGAAAAATAATAAAAAAAATTTAACACAGTTTGTCAAACAAGCACTTAGATAATTAATATAGAAGTGGAATTTTAAGGCCTTTCGGTAGAGATTAAAATCGAATTAAAATTGAAAAATTAGTCGTTATTGTTGACTTTTATTAGACGAGTGAGACCAATAATGACTATATTTTCAATTTTAATTCGATTTTAATCTCTACCGAACGAGCCTTAGAATTATAAAACAATAATTATGAGAAAACGATAGATAGAAACAAAAATTGAACTTCACTTTTATCGTTAAATTATTCTCTTCATTCAAGACTATCTTGCAGTAGATAGCGGGATCTTAGACCAAATTTGATGATACGTTAATTTCTTATGTAGGTTCCTTGTGTCGTTGAACATTATTCTAGATTTTTGGAGGACATCATGGTGTCAGAGATGGACGATTGGGCTTGCATAAGAGGTTCTAAGAAGAGAAATCTAAGCATAAGTTGAAGATATAAATTTGATGTCCGTGAAAGTCAGGGTGGTCACTGTTTCTTCGACTCCAAATTTTGATGCAAATGTAGTTTAGATGTAATAAAAGCGCTCAATTTCATGGAGTTGAAAGTGTACATTGTAGCAGAAACATGAAAAACCAAGACGACTCTATATGCATGTTTCGTGAACACAATATAAGCCTTTTCTTTTCCATTCTGGAGTTCTATTCCCTTCCCTGGGGTATTTTTGTGAGAATTTATGCAAATAATAGTTGGATTGAAATGTTTTATCTATTTCACAAATCACAATCACGTGCATGATTTATCTTGTTCGCGTAGTGGCATTGGCTACTTGAATTTGTCCCAACACTTCTGTTCCGTGTAGAAGAAAAAAACTACAGAAAAGCATATTTCCGTGTCAATAACCCCTGCCTGGATGAGGATGTTTATATAAAATAAAGTGACGAGATTATTACATGAATAATATATATGTTACAAACGAACCAGCACATGTATTGGAATTATGATGTGTTTCTATTTCCTGCAAAGAGGCGTCTGGATATTGGCTACTTCGATCTAATCCCAAATACGTGTAGTATGCTGACTCATTCTTAGGAATCCCAAAGGCACAAATGGCCTAATTTGTAATTGATAAATGGGTGGGTGGTTTTTAAAATTTGTAATTGAGCGTGGAGTACTCTCAACCACACACACACACAAGTACCATTCTAAACACATACCGATTCACAAAAAAACCACCCATCCAAAATCTCTCTGAGACAGAATTTCAAGAAAATCAGTTAAATCTTGATAAAAATAGCCACCCAAAAATGGAGGATTGGAAGATGCAGAATTTGGATATAGAAACTCCAAATAATATTACTATTAAAGGAATTATTGGGTTGTTAATGGGTAATACTGATTTCAATGATAATCGAAAAGTGATTTCTTTGGGAATTGGGGACCCAACTGCTTATTCGTGCTTCCATACAAATGCTGTTGCTCAAGAAGCTGTTGTGGAGTCTCTGCGTTCGGCCAAGTTTAATGGTTACTCTCCCACTGCCGGACTCCCTCCTGCCAGAAAGTAATAATTATATATATAATTTATTTCATGCATGCAAGTATTTAACTATTATATTTGAAATTAAGATGGCTTTGGATTGATACACAGTTTCTGTCAGTAATTGCTGTTAATTTCAGATTCAATTATAAGATTTGTTTAGAATTTTCTTTTGAGCTATAATCATGTAAGTTAATTGTCATGGAAAAGGGACTCTTTCACGTGTTTCTAATTTGATTTTATGGATTAGTTTCTTGATTTTTCAGTTTGAAAATAAAGAAATTAATTTACTGGGAAAGGGCTAAACTTCTTTTTATCTCCTGATTATTATATTCCAACTTCGAGTTATACTTCCCCTTGTGAAGCTCTGCTTTCAGCTTTCTAAATTTACCATAATTGGGTTCATCTAATCTTTCAATCACAAACAATTTGTGTATCCACCATCTTCATGTTTAATGGTGCCTTTAACCTTAATTTCTTTTGGAAATTTTGTAGTTGCGCATTGTAAAAGTGAACACTGAAGGTGTTAAATCTTTAGTTTATTTTTTTTAATCATTGTATATGTGAAGTGCAAGTAAAAGTATGCTTTGTGTAATGGTTATGATAGAGTAGTTGGATCCACATTGTTGATACAGTCTGTTAGGAGTTTATCTCTACCATGTTTATTGTCGTTTGCAACTAATTTTTGTATTTATATTCACTCGGTCTATTTTCTAGCATTCATTTTATTATGTTGCTTTTACCAAACAGGGCAATTGCAGAATATTTGTCCCGTGATCTTCCTTACAAGTTATCATTGGAGGATGTTTATCTCACAGCTGGTTGTACACAGGCTATTGAAATAACACTGTCGATTTTGGCTCGGCCTGGTGCGAATATCTTGCTTCCAAGACCGGGTTTTCCAATTTATGGACTTTGTGCCGCATTTAGACAGCTTGAGATTCGGCATTTTGATCTTGTTCCCGATAAAGGATGGGAGGTTGATCTCGAAGCTGTTGAAACTCTGGTTGATCATAAAACTGTTGCAATGGTAATTATAAATCCAGGGAATCCATGTGGAAATGTCTACACATATCAACATTTAAAGAAGGTTGGTGTGGATTTAGGGCACCCTTTTCTGTATACAAATGCTTATTGATATGATGCTATGCTAAAAACCTTTGTGCACCGAAATTAGATTGCTGAAACTGCGAAGAAACTTGGTGTAGTCGTAATTGCTGATGAAGTTTATGGTCACCTTTCTTTTGGGGCTAATTCTTTTGTTCCCATGGGGGTTTTTGGATCCATTGCACCGGTGATTACTCTTGGGTCTTTGTCAAAGAGATGGTTAGTGCCTGGTTGGCGCCTTGGCTGGTTGGTTATGAATGATCCTGATGGGAGCTTGAAATCCCCAAAGGTTTGTTCTAATGGACAAGGTTTTAGCTTATTTGATAAATATGGATAAATAGACACCGACAATTTCTTTCTGGCTTCTGTTTTTTCTCTTTCAGTTTGTCGAGCGTCTTAAGAAGTACTGCGACATTTGTGGAGGTCCTGCAACCTTTATACAGGTGTGCACTTTGGCTTTCATATGCTAGTCCAGTCGTTCTTTACCTATTATGAACTGAACCATGCGAATTATTCATGGGCGAGTCACGAGTGTTTAGTTTCTTTGATTCATGTGCCAGGCAGCAGTTCCAACTATTATTGAGCAAACCCACGAGGTGTTCTTCAGAAAAACCATCAACTTGCTTAAGCAGACTTCAGATATATGTTTTGAAAAGATAAAGGAGATTCATTGCATAAGTTGCCCTTATAAACCAGAAGGGTCAATGGCTATCATGGTAAGTAATGCATGCAATATGTAGATCTCATATTTGAAATCGGAGCTCGAATTATAGAGAATCAATGTCTCTTTTAGTAAATTGCTTTCTTTCAAAAATTTAGGTGAAGCTGAATCTTTCCCTGCTGAAAGATATTACCAGTGACATTGACTTCTGTTTCAAGCTGGCCAAAGAGGAATCGGTGATAATTCTTCCAGGTATTTTTGGTGTGCAGTATTAGACAAGACAAGATAATACAGTATACAAGAATTCAGCTCCTTCTCTTTCTTACCTTACCTAAAAATGTTGTCAATTTAGTAAGCTCTTGGAGAGTAAGAGTAGGCTGTCTAAACTAGGAATCAGGTGCACGAGGCATTTCATTCAGTGATGCAAAATTTTCACAATTTTTTCTTTTCCAGTATGACAGACCTCCTGCGAAAAATTCTTCAAAATAATGACCCTCGATTTTTTATGTAGTTGAATCATGGAGAAAATAAATTTTCTCATAATATATGCCCTTTATAATAAAAACAAATAAAGATGCAAACCTGAAAGCATCTGAAATGGAATGCTTAATCTCGGTGAATGTTTTGAGTATTACAGTCAATTGAATGAAACCTCATTCATGGAAAGTGTTTTATGTTCTCGTATAAATAGGAATAATGTTTTGCAGGACTTGCTGTCGGCCTAAAAAATTGGCTCCGAATCACTTTCGCTGTTGAGCCATCATCACTTGAAGGAGGACTGGAACGTGTGAAGTCCTTTTGTCAACGGCATTCCAACCTACAAAACAGATGATGATGATTCAAGTCATCCTCGAATACCTTGTTTTGTTGTATAGGAAAAGTAGCTGGTTCTATTCTATAGAATACATTATACTGATCCAGATGAAAATCAAGAGATTATCCAAATGTCACAGCCATTTTCCATTTTTTTCCCTTCAGTATACATTGAAACTATAGCTAATGTAATGTGTATTCAATTTGATAAAATTAATCTGCAAAAGATATACTTTGTCCTGAGTTATCTTATTTGCTCAACTCTGCTGATCTAAATTTGATAGTTGTTGCGAGGGAAATTTGATAGTTGTTGTGAGGTCGTTTTATTCGCATAGAAGTTCTTCTAAATAGTGTTTGTCCTTGTACCATTGTTACAAATACGTCAAGTAGAATTCATCTTTAACATCGGTTTAGAAGCCCAGAATTTATAATTTGTACCTTTTTTTGGACAAACCATTTCTTTTCTTGATGAATTTTCTTATATTAAATATCGAATATTGAGTTTTATAGTGCATGTTTTATAAGCAGTATTAAACCTCACAGGGTAACCCATCTCTTTCCTAACGCTTTCTAATAGAAAAACCTTTTATTAGCAAATACTTTTATTAAATTTTGAATTTAGATAAATAATAATAAATCAATTGTGCATTATATAGAACACCCGTTGCTAAAAAATAGAAGCCCCTCTTATCTCTCTCTCTCTCTCTAAAAAGCTCTCTGCGAATAGAGGAAGGAAAATCAATGGAGGCAGAGCATTGCAGGCCTAGTTTCACGGATTGCATGTTTGACTTCCGAGGTTCAAGATCTCAAGGTCGCCTCTCCCTCATTCTTAGGCTTGCAAGCCTGAACGACTGACATACACGCACGCTATGATTAGGATGTTAAGGGAGAATACATGCATATGATCATATATCATTAGTGCACTATTGGTAAGATAGACTTCGCGCCTAGCTTTTAGCGTGCTTGCCGTGCCAAATGAGGAGCTAAGTATTCTCACCGCGTGACATTCTCTCCCATTTGAATTCGCTAACGTCCTCGTAGCGAGAAGTGAGTTTCGCATCAACACGCATCCGTCTTGTTGCAAGGATAACGACTGCACCACACTATATGGACAGACCTC
>CAIGRS010184352.1:0-12981 GCA_903798395.1 Fraxinus floribunda | reverse complement strand
TTTTTTTTTTTTTCAGAATTTAGTTCTGGGATTATCTTTCATAGGATAGCGGATGCTGGTTTTTTTTTTGTCCCCTCAACCAACAACAATACTAGTTTGCTATTATCCGAAATCCGGATTTTTTCATTGTTATTGGTGATTTTGAATCTTAGTACTGTAAAAACGTAGAGGCAGGCTTGCTTCTTCTTTGCTTTCTGAGGGGCTTTGGAAATGTCACAGAAGCGGCAGCAGGAGGGCAATTCCACGGATGACACCCGTCCTCGAAAAACCCCTTCTTTTAAAAGGTGGGGGTTAATGATAATAACAATTTTGTGTGTTTATTTACTTTATGCTTGGTATTTAATATTGATGATCGCAGGTCTGATTATTGTTCATTAATATGCAGTATTCTTGGTTTTAATAGTTTTGTTTTGGAATTGTTTTAATTTGAAGTGGGTTTTTTTTTTTTTTTTTTTTTCAAAGAACCTGGATTTGATTGGGGAACTAAGAAGTGATTTTGGATTAAAGTTTTAAGAAGGGAAACAAATTGCTTCTGACATATTATGCTCTATGGATGGAGGAAAAGCTTAGGAATTGCTATCTAATTGATAGGTTGTTTATGAATGATCTTTTCTGGTCAGAATTTTGAGTTAGTTGATTGTTACTTGCAGTTTATGGGGGTAATAATACGAACTGAAATTCATTCTAACAAGTATATACAGCAGAAATAAAAAATACTGAGAATTAGAAATCTACTCAATATGAAAAGAAAAGAGAAGGAAAAGAAATCTACTTACTATTAAATGGCGAACACGACAACTACTATTAAATGGCGAACACGACGACGGTTTGCAATATGAAAAGAAAAGAGAAGGAAAAGAAATAAGTTTGCTCAACAAGATTCCAAGTGAATTAACAATGCATAACGTTGAAGTAACTTAATCCCAGTTGACATAAAGGTTGAAAAGACATGTTAAAACTACTGTCTAAAGTTACAGCCCTAAATCAAATGCATGAAGATATGATATCAGGGAAAGCCTAAATGGCTGCCAGAAACGGTTGGATTAGATGGTCATGAGTATTGGAAAAGTTGAATCTATAGATTATAAAAGTAGGAATTCTAGCAAGTGTAGTTCTAGAAGATTTAGTCATGATGTACTGATACTAATTTTTTTGGGTATTTTTTCATAGTGTGGTACTGGAGGTAATGAACTTTCATAGATTGCAACATCTTATGGAACCAGTTCTGGAGCCCTTGATTCGCAGAGTTGTAAGTTCATGGCTATGATGTTATTGCTTTAATGTCTGCTTTTGACCCTATTGATAAATTGTTTTCTTAACGGCTTCACTTTGTGATTGAAATTAATTCTAAATTTAGGAAAAAAAGAAATAATGTTGTAAAATATGAGTTGCTTAGGTCAGACTGGATTTCTTTGCCAACAAGACAAGAACACATTTTTAGTGGTCTCTAGTCCATTTCTCTCTTAGATTAACAGCCAACAGAAACTGTCTGTAGATTTCGCAGGTCTGAAGACTAAATCCTATGACTTGTCAATGGATATAAACATTTTCTCCTACGTGTTTAACCATTATATATTGTTGATAAAAGTCCTTTGTCGGTAATAAACTTGAGCAGAAGACTTTGTACATCTCATTTTCAACTAGGCCTTTTATAAAGTTGTACAGAAAAATTGTGGAAATTGAACTTACGTGTGCATGTATATTCAACTAAAAATTTCCTACAACTATTTTATAGTTAGGTAAGCTGTAAGCATACTTAAGCTGAATTACTCTGTCCAAAATTTTGTTTGGACTGATATGCGGATGACTGCTATTAGAGGACCATCCATATGGTCTTTTTGGTAGTTCTGTGTTCTCTTAAATACAGTAATTAATGATGGATTCCAATGTGAGCTTACAGGTGAAAGAGGAAGTTGACTCAGCATTAAAGAAGTATTTGGCGAGCATGAATAGGTATGGCATTATATTTTAATGGTAAAAGTAATAAGATTAATAATACTGGATATTGTTGCCTTATCGTTTTGCTAATTCATTGCTGACATGCTACTTTTTTAGGAATTGTGGGAAAGATTTACGTCCTTCTGAATCAAGGAGTTTGCAATTATGTTTCTTAAATGCTATATCCCTTCCAGTATTTACCGGAAGCCGTATTGAAGGAGAAGAATGTAGCGATCTGAAAGTAGCTTTAGTTGATGATCTTACAGGAAAAGTTGTTTCCAGTGGTCCAGAATGCTCTGCGAAGGTAGAAATCATAGTTCTTGAGGGAGATTTTGACGGTGACGATGGAGACAAGTGGACGCTTGAAGAATTTAAGAATAATGTTGTAAGAGAGCGGGAAGGCAGGAGACCCCTTTTAAGTGGGGATACAATTTTGACTCTTCAAGATGGCGAGGGTTCAGTGGCTGATATTTTGCTTACAGATAACTCAAGCTGGACAAGAAGTCGCAAATTCAGGCTAGGGGCCAGAGTTGTGGACAACTTCGATGGAATCAGAATAAGAGAAGCAAAATCAGAGTCCTTCGTTGTCAGGGATCACCGTGGAGAATGTGAGTTCTTATTTTATTTTTTTCCGCTATGTTTATAATTTATTTCTAGGAATGTTGAATAATTGTTTTGGAATAATGTGATAATTTGTGAAAACCATTACAGAGTATATTGCTCTCATTACTGTTGATCAGGGGATTAGTGATACTGTATTCATAACATTCATGTTGGCCAGATCACCAATACATGTTAGTGTAGACTTTGTTAAGGGATAAATTCCACATTAGTTAAATATCGAAATATAGGCCAACATATAAGGGTTTGAACTACCCTTCTTAATAAGGTTCATCTTTTTTGAGATGAAACCTCAAGTCTTAAAATGATATCAGAACGTGTTAAGTTCCAATGAGTAATTCGATGCGAGTAAGCCTAAAAGAAAATGATTGGTTGCTCAAACGAGCTACTATCTTGCGATGACATGTTAAGGGATAAACCTCACATCGACTAAATACCGAAACATATACCAACATATAAGGGTTTTGGCTACGCTTAATAATTTTGATCTTTTAAGATGGAATCTCAAGATTCAATGGCCTTAAGGTCCAATAATCTTCATCTGGAAATACTTGTGCATGTTACAATCAGTGTAAGCTATAGCACTGTGTTTCTTGTATAAGTTCTACAGTTGCTTTGTTTGAGCACCTGTGGTTTTTGGCAATGCCTACATCTTCTCTATCATAATGACTCATGATATGATTATTGAAATTCTTGTTTCCTGTTGAACATGAATTTGTTCTATTTGCACACGCACTCACTGCCCCTCTCCCCCATGCAATAGAAATTTGTCCATCTTATCATTTTCTTTTGAGTTTGATCTTTTTGGTCTTAGATTTGGTTTGCTAGAAGGTGTTCTCTAGTATCAGAATTTCTGTCCAACAGAGGGGATACAAATCTTTCCATACATGGGTTTTCCTTCTTTCTGTTTTTTCCAAGAACTGATATTAACTTTACTTTCAGTAAATAATCCTACGAAATTTTTTACATAACTAAACATTTGCAAAGCAATACGGTTAACCATCTAATCTATTTCTCTTTGTTCCGATAACATATTGTCCCCTAAATGGTCTCTTGTAATGTTCTAATGATGTTTATATCGTTTCAAATGGAGTGTTTGATTTTGACCCCGCCTTGTTTGATTATTTTTAACGATCAGCTATATCTCTTACTGTATGTGTCAGTTCAATTTGAATATTTTGTTACAGAATAGAGCTAGTAAGTTATTAGGCATAACTGCTAGTCCATTAGGAACATCTGCTTCTTGGTTCTGTCATTCATTAAAAGTGATATGATATACCTGTGATTCAAAGGCTTGGGCCTGGGAACCAATTGTCGCAGCTACATTTCTCACCAAAATATAGAAATATTCTATACCATTATTCATTATTATATTTATATTTTGCAAGTAATCTTGGTTTATGCTCTTCATTTCTTAGTGATAGTAGAATCATTGGAGTTAGAGTTGGTTATTTGATCATCGGGATTCTTTTCCGATATACATCACGTTAATTTTCGTCTATTTGCCCCCTCCCCTCCCTCTAACTTGTATTTTTTGATATCATGTCACTCTTATGAACAAGTGTGTCTATAGGTTTTTGATATACATGAAAATGGTTGTCAATATTCATTGGTAACTCATGAAACTTAAATTATACTGATCTGAAGACTAGTTAGATCTTCTTTTACATTTAGATCAGAGTGATAGAATAAAATGTTGATATGATAATGTTGATTTCCTGTTTTTTCCCCTGTAAGTGTACAAGAAGCACCACCCTCCATTTCTGTCAGATGAAGTATGGAGGCTGGAAAAAATTGGCAAAGATGGAGCTTTTCACAAACGCTTGAGAAAGGAAAGAGTAAACACCGTTCGGGACTTTTTGACTTCACTCTTCCTAGACCCAGAAAGGCTTCGAAATGTAAGTGTAATGATTTTCTCTTGTATTTACAATGAATGATTACATTATGCCATGCCATAATTTTGATTGATGTTGTGTATACATTAACATATGCGGAAATCTCACTGGTTTCAGTGTGCCCGTCTTCTTTACAAATTTAACTATTTCACTTTTATTGGAAACAAATAGAAATCAATATGGTTCTTGCTGCTTGTATTATAACTTATCAGAGGAGTCATTCACGTTGCACGACAAATATGAACTTTGGCCTTTATGTTATGGGAGACAGACCGACAAACCCAGTATCCCTAATGCAGTCTGTTAGTCTCCTAGCATACCTAGCCTCCTTTTAAGGGGTTGCGCGCGCACTTTCAATTCCAATGCTTTACCAGCATGATGACTTTACCCATATCTATGGTTTCCATTACAAAGAACGTCCTGTTCATTAGGAAGTGTGGAGCGATTGCATTCAAATTTGAATTAAGTGCAGCCTTTATAATTTTGTATTTAGTTATTTATTTCTGGGGTTAAGAATCTTTAGCATGTATCTCACTGGTGGAAGGGCAAGCAGACCTTGAACAGAAAAAAAAAATAAAAAATGGAAGAGAATTATTTTCTTCCATTATTTTCGTTTTGTGTATAATATTATATTAACAGTTTTGTATGTTGAAAATCCTACAGATTCTTGGTACAGGTATGTCTGCTAAAATGTGGGAAGCTACAGTGGAACATGCTCGGACATGTGTTCTTGATAAGAAATTGTATTTGTACAATGCTTCTGGATCTCAGCAGAAGAATGGTGTTGTTTTCAACGTAGTAGGGCAAGTGCTGGGGCAGTTCTTGGGCTGCCAGTATATTGCCGCTGATAAGCTGTCTGAAGCAGAAAAGGCAGGCTTGTCATATCCTTCTACCTTTCACCCTTTTTCTTCCTCTTCTTTTGAGTTTACCTTCCCACAGAGCATGGCAATTTTGCTTTTTCTGTTCGAAACAAAAATAATGATCTGAGTGAATTTTGTTTTCTTATCATCTATATTTCAGGCTGATGCACGTAACCTGGTAATAGCTGCATATAGAGATTGGGAGAAAGTTATTACTTTTGATGATGAGCCCTCTCTCATGGATGCCATAATGTGTTCGTCTACTTTTCTGTCTTCTTCGAATATACTGCCAGAGAGTTCTTGTAAGATTGACAGACGTGTGTATTCACAACAGAACCCCTCTTCACCGGATATTACACAATCAGTTTATTCAATTGGAGGCCTGAGTTGCTTGGACGATTACTTTCATGGTTTTGACCAATCTTTGGGTGCTCCTTGTGAATTTGCAAACACCTTCACATGCGATGCAGATTCCATGACTCGAGCATCCTCTGCAATTGAGCATTCGATGTATCCCAATGCAGGTTCTTCACTTCAGAATTCAATAAAAGAATCATCAAATGATCCAAAGTTATCGATTCCTATTGACAAAGCTCAGAGGAGATGGACTAAATTATCCAGTGTGTTGAAATGGTTTATAATATTCAGAGTTGTGGTGAAAAGAACTGGTACTCGAAAAAAACCATGATATTGTTAATGGAGATATGTGAAAGTTGAACACCTATGACGTTGCAAAAGCAACAATGCTACCGGTTTGAAGCACTGCCTGAATCGATATCATTTGCTATTATCAAGTAAGAATCGATGAAGTTGTGTATGAGTCACATACGCGTGTTTTCTGTGAAGTCAGTGGACATCCATCAAAGGTGGTAAAGTTTGTAAATTTTATTTTCATCAAGTTGTCCAGTGTTCATGTAGGACCATGTTTTATACAAAAATGAGTACTTTTTAGTGCGAGTAACATTGGAAAAGTCTCAACCGTTGATGGCCAAGTAACGGACATGAAGTAGGGAAATTAGTAGTGGTGGTTTCCAATCTTTGCTCTGTTTTGTCCTTTGGTCTTAAATTTTGAAAAAGGAGCATTTTTGTCTTCAATTCAACTAAAATGAAAGGTTGGTAATGAAATGTTCCTTGAAGGTTGAGGACCAAAGTGGAGTATAGGTTTTGGTTGGGCACTTCTGCTGTATTTTCGTCACAAAAGACTAGTAATGGCAAAAAATTCGTTCCGCCTCATCCCGAATGGGACGAAAAAAACTCGCCCTGACGGATTGGTGGGACGTGGCGGGGAGGAGATGCCCTGCCTCAAAGCGTCCCGTGAAGAATAAAAAAAAATAATTAACTACAATTTTATTTTTTATTTTAAAAAAAAGTTAGTTGCAAAATTTTGAAAAAAAAATTTAAACGCGGCAAGCTCTTGGCCCGAACCTGCCCCGTCCCGTCTAAGGCGGGACGGGACGGGGCGGGGCGGGAGTGCCCTATCCCAAATTCGTCCCGTTGCCATCTCTACAAAAGACCCCATTAGAATTGGTACGTGCTTATTCGAGTGGGTTCGTATCCAAATAATCACAAAAGTGAACAGTGAGTGGGTAGGCTTTTCAAAAGGCCTTTCTGAAAAAATATAAAGAGATAAAGGCATAATTCCCTAGATTTGGGGACCAAACCGAAACTTGAAAAATAATGTTGGTTACCAATTTAAAAACATAAATATACGTTCAAAACCTCACAGCATCTTCAAGAAATTCTATCTTTTAAGAAGATATTTTACAATTTAGAGGGCATTTATAAATTTGGAAAGTAAATTTTTTTAAATATTCTAACACTTAATTTTACCACTACAAATTTTTGGGCGGAAATACTCTTTTAACGAGTTAAGATTAAGGAACATGAAACACATTAAAATCCATGAACAGGAGGATCTATGTACCTTGATAAAATAAATCAAGAGAAAAGAGTTAAAATTTATAACCGATGATTTTGACTTTCAGAACACTCTTTAGTTTCATGTTTATCTTTCCTATCTTATTCTGCATCTAATTTGTGTTTTTCTTTTCCAAGTTCCTCTCAATTAAGGCTTCGGGTTTCTTAGAACAAAAGAGGGACACATGATCACAGATTGTTAAGCATCAAGACCAAAGCAAATGCATAGCCAATGCCACAATAAGCATGGAAAATCAAGAAATAAAAAAAAAAATACAGAAAAAAGAAAAAAGGAAAGAGAAGTATNAGAAGTTAAATGTAAGTCAGTTAAGTCTAAGATACAATTTCCTTTACTCCAGACTTAGGCATTAACCTTACCAGCTAAGAAAATAATTTGCCAATAAGAAAATGTGATGGCGATAATCAAAATAGTCCAAAATGTATTTAACATCTACGACAGATGAGACGATGCGTGGGTAGCAATAAACCAAAGCATCATAATGGAGAATAAAGAATTATGGTAGCCCAGATGAAGCGCCTGAACCATCACAATAGCCTGTACACGATTTTATACATCGTGCAATCCTGTTGTTTCTTTTGCACCTCTCCATTGGCTAGCAGTTCACCCATCAAGGGCACCAAGTTCTTTCATGTCCCCCAAGAATGCCGTGTACGAGTCATCAATACTCTGTGGTTTTGGTGCAGATGAGCTCCTGGATTCTTGCCTCACAACAGGTGCAGCTGCAGGTGGCCTGTTCGTTGCCACAGCAGTTGATGGCTTTGTCTTTGGTTTTGGGAGCACGGACTCTCTCCTGACTCGTACAGATGCAGGAACCTGCAGAAAAGCACGAAAAAATTTCAGGATAGAAAGGGTATGTTACTAACCAGCACAGAAAGTAAGACGCTAATTCCTTGGTTTTAAGAGCTATGCAAAGCGGTACATGACTATGTATGTTTTGTGTGTGTGTGTAAGATTAGGTCACAGGTGTCTGCAACGTAATATCTATTGTTTGCCTTGGCCTTACAGCTCCTTCATTCATTTCCTCATTCAGTCATTCAAGTTTGAAAGAATTTATACTTCATAAATTATAAGGTGCATAAAATACAAATGTAATTATCTGAGAGACTGAATATTAACTCGAATGATAAAAAAAACTCTTAATTTAAAATTCTCTGTCCACTAATCAGTACAACTAAAGTATTTCTTCTACTTGAGAATTTTTATGGCTTTTAGTGTTAATGCTTGGCCGATAAATTGAACCAAATACCTCAATTATTCCTCGAATAGTTCGTAAATAATAAAATTGAAGGTTTTCAACGAGCCTGGTAAAGAAACACCTAATTTGATAAATTTTGACAAGCAAAAATGTCAAATAGTAAATACTCAGCATCATCAGACTAACCCAAGCATGGCTCATATAATGAGCAAAGAGAGGAATAAAGAGATCAGAAAACAAGAAAGATCGGAGAGAATTACAGTTCTATATAAATGAGTCTCTTCTTCACCCCCTAAGTGTTGTATGAGTTTTCAGAAGCTAAATGAAAAATTCAGATACAAGAAATTCAGAGAAGAAATCCCAGAAGATCATAAAAAATATTGTATTCTTTAATGAAAGAGTAAGAATACGGACCATAAAAGAGTAGAGATTTGTAGTCAATACAAGGAACATAAAATTTGGGACTGTGAACTATGTACTACAAATCCGTACTACTAAAAGTAGCCAATCAATATGGTGTACATGATTTTTGCCCTAGGATCTGCAAAGTGAATTTAACCTACTAATAATTCATTTTAAGTCATGCACCAACAATTTCAATAACAATGTTAAACGTAACCAACAAAGAGAAACTCACCATAGCTGTAAGCTCTGGAGTATGTTGTCCCAGAGGCCTCTTTACAACAGTTGATGCAGCTGATTTGACGTATGATGGCTTTGGAGGAGCAGGTTGTCTAAAAACAAGGTCACCTTGTGGGATAAGTGGTGGACCAGGTGGAAGTTGTGGTATCATCATAGGAGGTCCAAAAGGTGGTAATTGTACTGATGGGACCATGACTCCTGGTGGGTCAAGTTGCCCAGGAATTCCAGGAGGGGGTAATGGTGGCCGCATATCAGGTGGAGGAAAACGTAAAATGCCTGGAGGCAATACATCAGCCTGCAAATTTGGGACCATGGTTGGTCCAGGCAATGGAGGCTGTTGCCTTATTGGTGGTGGAGGAGGAACCATTTTCGAGAGATCTTTGTTCTCAGAAGTAGTTTTGAAATCAGATTCTGAAGATGAGCCTTCTGACTGATCATTGCCAAACTTTGGTTGCAACCCTGGCAATGGAGGTGGAGGTGGAGGAAGCATGGTTGAAGCCTATCAAGACCATCAATACGTTAGTCTTATAATCTAAAAAAAAAATTATTTTCATTATTTGAAAACAATAATTTACTTAGATACATTATTGCATCAATTCTGTATTGATTTCCTTTTGCTAGATAACTAAACCTGCACTAATTACTCCCAGATTCTGACATTTGTTTTTGAATGCTCTCTAGTGATTATTTAAGTGAATGAGAAGCACACGTGAGTTGAATCTCTGGAAGCTTGATCATCTGACTTTGCAGACTGACTTCTCTCCTTTTCACTCCCAACAGTCCCAGGAGGAGGTGGTTGAAACGATTGCTGGATGGCCAGGGGTGGAGAAAATGGAGGCCGAGTTGCAAGTAGTTCTTTTGGTGGGGGGCCAGGAGGAGGTGGAGGTAGTGGAGGCAATGGTGCAGTGAAGTCTGTCATTGTAGGGTTTGGAGGCATTGGGGGTGGAGGGGGTAAAGGTAAAGATGCAGGCATAATGGTGCCATCTCCAGCGTCTAGGCCAGCACTAGGCATAGAAGGTGGGGGTGGAGGGGGGACAGATAAAGAAGCGTCCTCTGATTCAGATATCGATGATGATGCAGCATTACTGGATGTAGCTTCCAGTGAGGGTATCCTAGGTCCTGCATGTCAAAGTAACAAAAAGCAGAATGAGAGAGGGGGAGGGGGAGGGGGCATGATGATAAATCAGGAAAACAGAGAAAGGGAGAGATATATAAGGCGAAAATAGCAATGTTTTTAAAACTGACCCGTGCGTTGAACTGGATAAGGGCAAGGTTGAAAGGGTCAACCAGGTCGAACCGAGGTTGAACCAGAGATTAAAATATAATTAATTAATATATTGATATACACCATATATTGAGTAAAAGAGTATTTTAAAAGTTTAAAACTCATTAATTAAATAAACTAATTATTTCAAAACCCACTTAACGTGAAATAGAAACAAATGGACCCAAATAATTAAGAGGCAACAGATGGGCCCCATATATACATTGAAAATCCCTAATGTCAAAATATTATGTTCGTCCTTCGACCCTTAAATCTATTTCTTTAACATCTGTACAAAGTATTTTATGCTTTTTGCAATTTTTTAATTTATTTTTATTTATTTATTTATTTTTTGGTTTGCATATATACAATGTTAAAGGCATGGAGACTGGAGAATGAGATTATGAAGCCTCCAGCAAACTTCGGTTGATTGGAACAGTGGGAGAAAGGCAGCACGAGGTGTGTTGTTTCATTCTTTACCAACCGGAAAACCCGGCAAAACTGCATCCGGGTCACCGGTTAAACCGTCTATTTACTTCTTTTTTACCGGTTTTGTTCCTGTTTTTGTACTTCTGTCTCTACCAATAATCGAACCGGTTTACCGGCCAGTCCTTGGTAGAGGGTTCGGGTACTTTCATTAGATCTGATGGAGACACATACATGGGGTCGTGGTCTTCAGACCGGAAGCGTGGGTATGGAGTGAAGCATTATAATAATGAGGATTGGTGGTGTTGGTCATGGTTGGTGGTTGGATGAGGTGGTGATGGGTTTGTTGGTGGCCGTGGTGGTGATGGCGGCGGCGGGTGAGGGTGGTCAAAAGTGGTAGTGCTAGTGGTATGTGACCGAGTATTTAACTGTGACCTAAAAATTTGACAATATGTGACTGAAAAATAATTTGTGATGAATAAATTCGAAAATATGTGCAATGAAATTAACCGTGACCTATATTTTTTTGAATTTGTGACATCAAAATTATTGATGACTAAATAATTTGATAATATGTGACATATAATTATGTATATGTGATCATTAATTTTATAATTGTGACCTAATTAATAAATATTTTTAATTAATTACCTAATACCTGAATTTTGAATTGTTAAACTATTTACTTCACTTTTGACTGGGTGTAAACCATACACCTAAAATATGAATTTTTCTTTATAGGTATATCAAATTTTCAATAAGATCCAATTTTTAAACATTAGCACACATTTGTCGAAAAATTAGAGATATCACGTCAAATTAGTGAATGAACCAATAATAATTTGTTCGACTCATGAAAACATAAGGTAAATTCTATATGAAAAATTTAAAAAATTGGATCACAATAGGCAAAGTCCCCCTGCTAGTATCTACGTCAATTTGTTTCCT
Source organism: Fraxinus floribunda (assembly GCA_903798395.1). Lineage (NCBI taxonomy): Eukaryota > Viridiplantae > Streptophyta > Magnoliopsida > Lamiales > Oleaceae > Fraxinus > Fraxinus floribunda. The sequence continues at coordinate 1,253 of CAIGRS010184352.1, read as the reverse complement.
TTATCAGTTGACACTGGTAAGGCTAAAACATGCTACATCACTCTTTAGTTCATTCTCGGTCATGTACTCGACTCGTGTATCTTTCAATGATGATTCTGAGCACATTGTTCAAATTTTAAATGTAGAAATGGGATTCCATCAGAAGAGTTGAATTGTGTGTAAAATAAAGCCAAGATCGTTCTGCCTACCAAGAAATTGAAAAAAAAAAAATGCATTGTTAGTATAATAATAACGGTACCTTGACTCACACATTTCCTTGGAATCCATATAGGATTGTTCGTCATCTATAGTGTCAAAAAATGGATATATTTCGTCATAATTTCGAGTTGCCTCTTGTTGGACAGGTAGAGGCGGTGCATTAGTCAATTGTGATTGCATTGCCATGATATTGTTTTCATTGTTTCCATTACTATACGGTTGTTGAATCCACAAAAAATCGACAACATTATTTTCCTTAGCCTCCAAATAGTAGCCTGTGTTGCAATTATTTGGTACAATAGGCAATGTTATCACAACATCATACCGTGGAGGATTATTCTAATGAATAATTGTCAAGGCATTACCTTGAGGCGCCATGCCTAATTGTAACTGCGATAGTGAATCATTAGCCAACGAGATCCCTTGTTGTTGATGTCGTTGTCTGTAATAATTGAGTTGTCCAAGAATAGCCTGAAATTCCCTTCAACCATTTGAATTTGGCAAGAGAGTTATTGAATTTTCACCAAACATCCATAGACAAGATACTTATCGCATATATTGGCTTGATATTTGATAGATTTCGTGACTATAACTTCCTAACTAGGGTTGAGCTGTTTTAGTATTTTCAATATATTACTCACCCAAAAATATTTGTGTGAATTTTGAAACATTTTGGGTTGATTAGTTGGGAAGAATGGTGCACTTGGACAATTAGAGGTGCACCATCTCCTCTGATACTTGCATGCTGCGCAAGCTTGGCTAGTGCCACCCTTAAGGGTCATTATTCAAAACATTCAAAGAGGAGTAAAAAAGAAATTGAAGAGAGGGGCAAAAATGCTGGGATGTTTCTTTAAAATCCACGACCGCTGAGGACAAATGTTAGTATCCTATTTTTTTTCCCCAACGTTTGTCTAAATTTCAAATTAATTTATTTCTAACTTTATTTCAAATTTATTTACTTATAATTCATTTTTTAACCTTTGCAGACAAATGTAGCAATCCAAATTGGGACTTCAGTGAATATTCATATAAGATGATTATGTATAGGTAAAAAA